>CABHPR010114423.1:0-34153 GCA_902168415.1 Peromyscus melanophrys | reverse complement strand
CCAGTGAAAAGAACCCAAGTGACTATGCTCTCTCTCTCTTCACTATTATCGTCAAGCACAGAATAAAATTCATGGGCTCTTCAGAGGATAGAAAGAAGATAGTTGTAAAGTCATACCCAGGGGATGAGGACTTAGGAAGCAGGGAGAAAGCGTAAGACTAGAAAGTGACAGTGCTCCAGCCAAAGAGAACATAGCACATCTGTGTGAAGTTATCAGTAGAAGGTCCTTCCAGTGATCCTGGACTCGCTGTCAAGCTCCAGCACATGGGAGTTGTTGATGGAAACATGAACATAGCAACAACATAAACAGAGGAAGTTAAAATTCCAGAAACCCCCAGGTAACCATGAGGAAAGAAACTAAAGTCTTGAGGGATCAGAACTCTAAACAGATTTATCACATGTAGTCCAGTAACTCCTTACTGGTGATTACAATGATGGGCCCATTCTCTCTTACCAAGATCTTAAGAGCTATGCTGATGGACAGACTGCCAGTGTCATTGAAAAGTGCTCCAATGGCATTTTTCTGAAGGGAGAAGTTCCAGGAAAGATAGGGCCACTCATTTCACTGGGATTTTACCTGCAGCTGTAAACTAAATGCAGACTTCATACAGGTGGCAATATTAAAATGTCTGTCTTGCAGGGGCCTTTAGAAAATACAGCTGACTTTGGGGTACCCTAGACCCTCAATGGCTGACATCTCCTCAAGGACGGTGTTAGTCAGACTTTTGTCTTCCTGACAAAATACCTGTGAGAAACAACTTTGAGGAAAGATCTGCGTTGGCTCACGTTGACCCAATCCATCGTCACTAGTTCCAAGTGTCTGGGCTTATAATGAGAAAGAACACCATGGCAAAAGGGTGTGCCCAAATAAATAACCTTGATCACATCATAGAAGCCAGGAATCCGAGTCAGTAAGGGGCCAGAGCCAAGGTTTATCTTCTGAAGGCATATGCTCGGTAGCTACTCCCTCCATTTAAGTCCCAACTCCACTTCCCCCACCTTCTAATAACATTGTTATATTGAGTCCAGTGAGGGATTAATGCTTATTAAGCCAGAGCCCTCGGGAACCAATCACTTCACAGAAGCCCATCATCTGGCAACTGAACCTTTAACACGGGAGCCTTAGGGGAACGTTTCAGAGTCAAGCCGTAACAATGGTGTGCACAGCTTCAGGTCTCAGGCGTGACAATGTGCAACTAGTGTTGTTAGAGTCCTCGAGGCAATTTCCATACCTGGACGAACCCAAAGTCCTTTGAATGGAGAACTAGCCAAATCCCCTTAAAGATGGAGCCATAACTCATATAAAAAACATTATAGGCATGCACTGTGAATGTTTTTACTACCTCCCCCAA
This sequence comes from Peromyscus melanophrys, assembly GCA_902168415.1. Taxonomy (NCBI): domain Eukaryota; kingdom Metazoa; phylum Chordata; class Mammalia; order Rodentia; family Cricetidae; genus Peromyscus; species Peromyscus melanophrys. Next base: position 32,802 of record CABHPR010114423.1, on the reverse strand, counting down.
AAGTACCTGTGCCTTCTTAACTTAGTAAATATACCCCTGAGGAATTAATAAGCACTGGTCTTAATTAAAGACTAAATCCCAGGCCCCAAAACTTATTGCAATTTGACAAAGAGAGTGAGAGATTAAAGGATCAAGTTGATAAAAAGAATTTTAATTCAACTTTGTTTCATTGTAAAATGTAGTAAAAAACTTCATATTCATCCTATAATTTTTGCCTGTAGTTCTGGGAACATATTCTTAAGAAATTGCAGAATCCACACACTGGCTTCCTAATCCATGAAAAAGAGCTAATTAGGAATTACCAAAGGGAAGCCTCTGTCCTGGCAAAATATCACATCAAGGACTGTCACATCCCTGAAGGCAGGAATCACAGAGACTGGTATACTCATCCAAGACCTGGAAGATGCAGCAATAGTAACCCTGACTGTACCACTAGTGCCTGCAAGGTTACATAAGGTCGGGTATCATTTATATATATAAAATCCACTGTGATTACTGCCCAGAGCTGTTGAGTATCATTTATATACAAAATACACTGTGATTATTGCCCAGAGCTGTTGAGTACAGTCATCCCTCAGGGGCTCTTTAGTTATTAGTGCATTAATCAAGTTTCTTCAGAGAAAGAGAAACAGTGGTATACAGGCAGCTATATAAGATAGGGGTTGATATGAGAATTAGCTCATGTGTTTTTGTGGACTGTGTACAAAGTGGAGAACAAGGAAAATCAGAGGCGCAATCCAACATATGTCCAAAGACCTGAAAACCAGGAGTGCTGATGATGTGACCCCAAGACCTAGGAACACGCTGTACATCTCAAAGGCAGAAGATGTATCTCAGCTCAAGAAAGCAGGGACTATATGCACCCTAACCTTGCCATTTTTATTCTATTGGATCTCTTAATAGTAGGACGATGCCCACTCAGATTGGTGGGGTGGGGATAGGCCATCTTTACTGGTCCAACAAGTCAAATCTCTCCTGAAAGCAGTCCCACCAAACAGCCCAGAAACAATGTTCTAGCAGCTATGTGGGTATCCCTTAATCACACTGATGCAGACAATTAGAAATGAAATAAGACATTTGGAGCCCTGCTGCTCTGCTAAAATTGCCAGTGAATTGAGAGTAGGAGATGGTACTGAGACAGATGAGGGTAACCTACCTCACTGTGTGTTCAACACTGTTAAAATTCACTGTTACTGCCAATGACAAGTTCTTTAAGTTTTACATTTATAAGCACTGATGTTCATTTTTCTGTAAATAAGTGAAGATACTGGGTGAAGAGCAATTCTTAGCCCCTAATCAGCAGCTGTTAGAGTCCCATGATGCCCTAGCTATCTTGAGCGAACAGACTCTGAGTCTAATAGCCAGTGGGACTCCCTTGCGTCAGCCCTAGCTGTCTTGGGCACTCCGTAGATGCCTCCAAACAACAATGCAGAGATTACAGCTGGTTGCCTCAGCTCCTGAAAGTTCAGCTTCAGCTAGGGCTATTTCAAACCATTTCTACCTAACTTTTTGCTATTGCAGGCCTCTGTGAACTCTGGATGACCCTGTAGCCATGACCCTGAGGCTTAACCGAGGGACTGTAGCGACTGGTACTGAGGCAACGCTATGATTAGTCCCCAGGCCTCAGTGACTGGATGGGTGCTGAGAGCCAAGGCTGGGGTTCAACCAAGCAAACAGCTGTGATTGGTTCAGACACCCTTTCTTGTGTTATGTAGTTAGCCATATAGCTGTCTGTTCAAGCTCACTCAGTGAGTTAGCTGGGAGACAAGACACTCTGCAGTGCCACCTCTGGTCTCCAATGCAATATTATGTCCCAGACCTTGGGATAAAAGCGGTAAACCTGCCTGCTGCCAAGGGTCAAGGGCCCCAATACCTTAGGCCTGCATACAAACTGTAATACTTGAAAGGATAAGGACCCTGAAACCTCAGGCCTTCACGGGGACTGTGTGACACTAGAGGATTCCCCCTTGCTGCATATCTACTGTCACTGTTTGGGGCCGCCAAACAATTAGAGAAAGAAAAGCTGCTGGAGACCAGTATATTGAAGCTCACACAGCCTTCAAGAAGCAGAGACATATCTAAACCTAAACCATACCTAAACCCTCACCTTGTGAGCAGTTCAGCAAGTTCATGGTGACTGTGTAGACACCGGGCCATGGCTCAAAGAGAAGATGATTGTGAGAAAGACATGGGGGGAGAGCGGGTCAAAGAATCAAGAGCTAACAATTTACTGTAAGTTACACTCAGGATGCATTTTCTTCCAACTCTGACATCATTTGGGAACATATTTTCAACTCGGTGTTGTATTTAGAGTCAGTGGGTTAGTACCAAGGAAATACAATTGATGAATGCTCTTTCCTCTTTAGTTTCCAAGAAAGCAGGTGGCTGTAGTCAATTCCCTAGGTACCTAGGTTTGTAGTTCCTTGGGTTTGGGAACAGCCCCAACCCCATAGACTCATCACCTGGGAAGGGCGATGATTCAATCCAATGACACTAGCCATAATCATTTGAGTCTTTTATGATGCTATCCAACTGTACCTCAGGGACTTGGCCAAGATGGAGAGCAATCATTATGTTTTTAAGTCTTACCCCCACACACCCCAGTTCCAAATAAATAGAACATCTGAAGCGTTCTCTAAACCATCTGGGCCATAGGATTGAATTTTATAATGTACTTCATAAAATACAAGTCTTAGAAATAACATACCACATTAGCAAGTAAAGGTGTGTTTAGATCCTGTGCAAATGAACTCTGAGGGTAGAAAGGAGGACCATGGGGAAGGAAGAGCTTGCAGGGGGCTCACAGAGGTTATATCTGAGTGGTGGGAGAAACAGCTTTAATAAGACTAGGAAGAGTCTAGAAGCATGTTTCTTCTCCCCGGCCTATGCTTTTCCGATGCCACAGAACAGCAGGCACATCCATACTGAGTTCCCAGCTCTGGTTTCTGCCAGAGTGGAGTGAGCAGTAGAAATGTCTCATATGGTTTCACACCCTACGCTGTCACAACTTACTGCTATGTGGAGAGAACACTGATTCACGTCAATAAGTCTCACAAAACTCATACCACATGTATGCCCATCCCACTTCCCCTCAGTGAAAACCTAGGGATGTCTCCAACCTCTACATCAGCCAGTACAAAGGGAAGTGTGCCACGCTGGAAGTGAGAGAGAAGAGGGAGTGGCATGAATTGATTTAAGTGAAAGCCTTTCTTTTTAACCCAGGAGATATGTGTATGACCATGTTAAGACATCTCTAGATGTCTTAGAGCCTTGGGAGGCACTGTCCAAAGAGAAGTCCTAAAGTTTCAGTGTCATTATTCTGTGCCTCTATCCCATCAACAGTCTTAATACAGATGTCAGGAGAATAGCAGACCTTCCATCCCACTCCTTTAATGGCCTAAGATTTATCTAAGAAGTTCCTTAGACAGTAAGAGACAGGAAAACTCTTCATTTGGTGCTGGTGGATAAATGTTCAGGTCTTTTCACATAGATCTGGATTCTGGGATCCTATCCAATGCACCCAGCTCCATACACCTCCTAAATACCCTCTCCCCCAAGAAGATATGATAACAAGGATTCTCCAAGATGAAGACCATGTCCCAGGGCATGGAGTTAAAAGAGTCACTAAAAAATCATTCAAAGTACTTACTCACTCTCTACTATATGCATGTGCTGTGAATAAGCAAAGATCCTTAATGTCACAAGCTTACATTTGGTGGGGGCAGGAAAACTGATTACAACAAATAAGTGAAAAAACATCAGTTAGGGCAAACAGAAATAATTGTAGGTGATAAAAATAACTATGAGGAAAAATAGGTCAGAGAAATCAGTGGGGGGGAAGGGGTAGTGTCCCATATTATACAGTATAATCAAGGGTCTCCTTGATGAGTTGACATTTGAACTAAGACCTGAATTGAAAGAGGAAACCAGTCATAAATAATCAGATGCAGGAATACTTATGACAGAAAAAAAAATAACACATTCAAAGACTGCCCTCTCTGGTCACGAACTTCCACATTTAGGGCCCACTTCCAAAAGGTTCCACAGTTTCTCCATAGCTGATGAAGCACATGAGCCAGCAGAGGGCATTTCACCTTAAAACTATCACACTCCTAAACCACTAATCTTTACCTTTAGGGCTCACAAACATAGCCTTGAGCATCTTCAACCCATAAGCTTTGCAATTCATTAGAGAATCCTCATTGACATCGAGCACAAATTAGTGGATATTTCATTATCCCTACCCTTAGGAGAAGATGGTTATCTGTGGTGGGAGGTTTGAAGGTTTAGTAACAAAAACTGAGAAAGCTGCATCTCAGGTCAAAGTTGAAATGGCAAAGTTGAAATAATCTGACCAAGTTTGACAAGTTAAAAGATATCAAAGCATAAGTGCATGACCTGGAGTTGCTACAAAGAAGATACCCATCCTATGATGAACATATGGGTGCAAGGGACAGATGGAGTCACAAGTGTAAAGAGCAATGAACAACAGATCTGGGGCATGTGGAGCCTCTGCTGTTGGGCACATTCCTTCATTCAAAACGAAGCTGAGAGAAAGCGTCTTTGTCTTTGACTCATGTTCATATACATATATTTACACACACACACACACACACACACACACACACACACACACACATATAGATATATGTGTGTATATATGTATACACCATCACCACCAAGCCAGGAAAGAGCAGCCTTGAACAATACACGAAGACAGACTGACAGCTGCATAGTCTTTCTGCATGGCAAATCCACTAGAATCACAGGCCTTCAGATGACAACTCCCATAATGAAGCAGGCTTTCTCACCAGTGGTAATGGCCTTGGAGTGCAGGCAGGACCGGATTTTGAACCAAACTAGTTAAGCCGGGTATTAGTGGGCTAAAGACTTATTTAGTATCTCTCTGTTTCTACTGTCAGCATCCACTTCCTCCCATCCCCTCAAAGCAGGAAACAAGAGACTTTCGGCGGTATTTAGACCAATGGTCACGGAGGGCATTCTGCTCCACCAGAAAGAACAGAGATCACTCAGCTGGAAGATCTCACTTGGAAGGTTTTTCTAAGCTGTGGTGATGTGATTCCAGGCACACTATTCCTGTTGTCCAACATGCCATTGCATCTGAAAGATGAAGTGGCTTCCTACTGCCCAGTTACTGTGACGTTTAAACCTACCTAGCTCATAAAGCATTTAGAATCCTGCCTAATGTGTAATGTATAGTAGCCATGAGTAGGGGAAACTCTTGTTCTCCCATGGTTCCTTCATATTCTTTATCAGTAATAATGGTTTCTCTGGTACTGGTCATTGTCTTACTCCAGCCCTGACCCCTAGTTCCTCTATACATGGGATTGTGCCTTCATGGATCATGGGCTTCAGAGCTATTTCTTTTTTTTTTTTTTATATTTTGATCTTTTTTTTTAATTTTTTTATTTTAATATGCAATTCAACTTTACATATCAGCCATAGATTCCCCCGTTCTCCCTCCTCCCGTCCCGCCTGCCTCCCCCCCATCTCCCGGCACCCCCTCCCCCACTGCCCATTTCCATCTCCTCCAGGGCAAAGATTCCCCCGAGGGTTGAGATCAACCTGGTGGACTCAGCCCAGGCAGGTCCAGTCCCCTCCTCCCAGGCTGGGCCAAGGGTCTCTACTAAGCCCCAGGTTTCAAACAGCCAACTCATGCACTGAGCACAGGACCCAGTCCAACTGCTTGGATGCCTCCTAAACAGATCAAGCCAATCAACTGTCTCACCCATTCCGAGGGCCTGATCCAGTTGGGGGCCCCTCAGCCATTAGTTCACAGTTCATGTGTTTCCATTCGTTTGGCCACTTGTCTCTGTATTCCATCCATCCCTGGTCCCAACAACTCTTGCTCACATAAACCCTCCTCCCAGAGCTATTTCTAAAATCAATTATCTGGTAGCTTTGAGAAATTTGGGAGCCTTTCTAAGTCTCAACTTTCTTATTTGAAAAATAATAACCATGAGATTTTGATGAGAATGCAATCAAATTATCTACACTTAACACATCTTATTTGCCAAAAACCAAGCTTCCTACAGGTTAGGCAGTTCTGCATCATTTGCTTCTGGCACCATAGAACCCTACTCAGTTGCTGGAGTTCCGATATCTTCTGTCTAATTTCATTTCTGGATATTCATTGCTTACCTATTATCTGCTACCAGGCTGTCCCCAAACAAAACAGATCTCCCATACAGTCCACTGAATGCCCTACAGTGGACCACACAGCAGTTGGAAATTCCCCACATAATTCCCCAAGTACAGAAGCCTTTTATCCTGGGATCAATCTATAGAGAACTTCCCTGATAGGGCCTTAAAGAACAAGTTGGACTATTGAGAAGTCTGTTTCAGAGGCTAGACCAGCATGAGAAAAACCCACAAAGCCTTGAAAGGAATGGCAGGTCGGTCAGGATCCATGAGGATGCTCAGGAAACAGTATGAGGCTTGGAGGAGAGGCAGCACTTGGCTCATGTGCAGCTCCAGTGCCAAAGAGATTGGGCTTTATTCTTCAGGAGCTACCAGGGGCTGTGACTGGAGAGGGATGGTGATTTAAAGCTCATCTAAGACCAAGAATCTGGCAGTATGTACATGTTCTGGTGAGAGTAGAGTGGAAGGCATAGAGTTAGAGAGCTAAGGGGTGGGATAGACAGACCGCCTGTTTATGTTAAAGAATTACACCTAACCTCACTGCACATTTCCCGTAACACTTTTCAAGGAAAGCCCTTGGATGACTTTGAGTTGGGGACCTGGATTTCAGCCGAAGCCACAATTTCCTATGTGAATTTGGCAAGCAAATTCACCTTTCGGGTTTTCTTTTCCTGGAAGGAAGCTTGGACCAAAGGATCCCTTTGAGCTCTCCATATCCATTTCCTCCATGCAAGTTCATTGCTGGATTCCCAATCACCTATGATAGAATGATAAGACACTTTGATTGAAACCAGAAACTAAGACATCCAGGGCAATCCCATCAGGCTCCTCCAGCTGTGAGCCATTACCACTTAGCACTAAGGCTCCCCAGGCCACTAAGCACAGTATCCAGGACTATTACCCCATAACTGGGCAGCTCTCCTCTAAGCTTAAGTTAAAGCACACCAGAACAAACTGTTCCCACCAGGAGATCGTACTGTTCGTTTTTGCCCGGCAAGGCTGTGGATGCATGCTTCTGGTGGTCTCCCACTCACCAGCCTCAGAGGCCACCACACCTCTCCAGATGTGGCCAAAGAACTAGAAAGGAAGAGAAGAGAAAGATAATGTGGAAGCCTGGCGTCTCTTATCTGTCTCCTTGTCCGTTAACAAAACCAATGACTAGTAAGAGAAGAGGGAAGAGGAAAGAACAAGGCCAAAGCATATAAAAAATACGATAAAAGCAGAAGGTCTTGGGTCAGAAACAGCATAGTGTGGTGGACAAGGAGCATACAGAGCCAGAGTGGACTTCAGGACCCCTCTGTCTAGTACAGAGGACAAGCTCATCTCCAGAGAGCTTTTCAGTGCTCACATTTGGGGGTTCAGCCTCCCCAGTGCAGGTCACATACATGCCAACACCTGGGATTCAGGAAAGGAAGAACACATTTACGGGTCTGTATATCACAGGCTGGATGTTCTCCAGTGTAGAATGCTGTCCAGTTTCTTTGGATTCTGGAAGTCTCCCTGTTTTCATCTGGCAAGGACAGATGGTCACATCTACAGCATATCAAACACACCACAGAATATAGGATTCACTATCATTTTAGGAAGGCAGAGGAAAGAGCACTGACCATTAAGACACAATGAAAGGCATCCCATGGACTGTGAGATGCATCCTGATCTCTGAGATGTGAGCATGCAGACATGTGGAATGTTGGACTGCTACATGGCCCTCCTGGGGTTCTTGAGGAGCTCTAGATGGGAGGACATCTGTGGGACAAAACCTACTGTGGTGCTAGACACATTTAAGGACAAATGTAGATTTGCCATTTCTATAATCAAACAAAAATTGATTTCAGGGCTGGAAAGAGGACTCAACAGATAAGAGCACTTGCTGTTCTTCCAGATGATCCAGGCTCAGTTATCAACAACCACACCCAGCAGCCTGTAACTCCAGATCCAGGGGATCTGGTGCCCTCTTCTGACCTCTGCAAGCATTCACACATATGTGACTTACATACATGCACACACACATATACACACATACACACAGACACACCTTTCCTAGGAAATAAGGTTTGATGTGGACTCTGTATTGTGAACCCTTCTGTCACTCTTACTCCTTAGAATTCAGCAAATACCCACCATGCACCATTGAGATGCTGGTGGGCAGGAGTCGAAGCCCTGATTTGTCTGCCAGCTCACTGAGTGTCTGTAGAACCTAAGACAGGATATCAGAGGCTTGACTTCTGCCTGAGGCCTCTGTCCCCACCAACCTATAAAAATGAACCCTCTAGGATGGTGGAGTGTGGAGGGCTAAGGCTTCTTATTTGGACTTCTGTCCATCAGAGTCTGTGCCAGGTCAGTAAGGGGACCAGAGGATGCCCAGCTTGTCTAGAGTTTAAGACTATGCCTGTGTTTTTAACCTCTTTCTCCCCATTCTTTCTCTCATTTGTTTTTGTTTTCTTTTCTTTTGTTTTGCTTTAAAAAGTACATTTGGGGGCTGTGAGATGGTTGGTGGCAATGGTGTTTGGTGCCACACCTGGTGAGTAGCCCATCGCAGAACAACACTTCATTTCAGCCTTTTGTGCTTGCTGGACTCTTAGTGCTTCTTGTTCTGTTTTTGTCTTGTTTGTGGTTGTTGGTTGTTGGTTTTGGGAGAGGGGCGTTGTTGCCATCGTTGTCCTTTTCTTCTCATTGATGCCAATTCACTTAGAATTAGATAATCTCTTTTCCCATTGAAGCTTTTTCTTCATCCGTCATCCCCACTAAATTTTTTCTTTATTGTTTGATGTGTTCTCTGACTGGCAGTTGAGGAACATTCCCCCTGAGTAATTGAACAGAGATTCCAGGCTTGTCACAGTGAAGCACACCTGCAATACTGCACTCGGGAGGCAAGAGAACTGTAAACTGTAGACCCGTCCAGGCTACATAGCATGACCCTGCCAAAACAAAGCAATAGAAACACACAAAGAAGCCTTCTCAAACACAAAGTACAGAGACATTCACCCAGGTATACCCAAACACACAAAACACGCACCTGTTTCATTAAAGAATAAAAAATAAATCAATATGTATTACCAGGAGCAGTGTTAATGGTTATCTTTGTCAGGGTGGAGATGGTAACTGTGGTGGTTTGAAAGAAAATGGCGCTACAGGGACTGGCACTATTAGTAGGTGTGACTTTGTTGGAGTAGGTATGGCCTGGCTGGAGGAAGTGTGTCACTGTGGGAGTGGGCTTTGAGGTCTCCTATGCTCAAGCTACACCCAGTGACACAGTTCCCTTCCTGTTGCCTGCAGAACAAGATGTAGAACTCTCAGCTCCTTCTCCAGCACCATGTCTGTGGCATGCTGCATGCTCCACCATGATGATAATGGACTGAACCTCTGAAACTGTAAGTTGCCACCCCAATTAAATATTTTCCTTTATAAAAGTTGCATGGCCATGGTGTCTTTTCACAGCAATAGAAACCCTAACTAAGACAGAAGATGGTACCAGGGACTGGGTTATTGTTGTGATAGGCCTAACCATGTTTTTGTTTGAAGGAATTTGGATTTGGGTACTTTGAGTTAGGAAAGTAGCGGAATGCTAGTGGGTCATGCTAGTAGGAGCATGGAAGATTTGAATTGTGGGGACCTGGCTCAAGAGGTTTCAGAAGAGAATAGTTTTAGTATGTGACCTAGAGGACAGTCTTGTGATATTTTGGTGAAGAATGTGGCTGATCTTTGCCCTTGTCCAAAGAGTCTGCCTGAGGCTAACATAAAGAGATTTGGATTAATTCCATTGGCAGAAGAAATCTCAAAACAGCCTACTATAGACTGTGTTGTGTAGTTATTAGTGTTAACTCAAATAAAGATATATAATGAATAGGAGCAAGCTGAGCAAGGAAAAACACAAAATGTACAATTTGAAGAGAAAAGGAGCACCAGGAAGTGGAACGGAGCTAAGTCTTGTGTTCAAAGAGATAAACAGATTAAGAACTGGAATAAAGGGAGTGGTGACCTCAGGGCTGGCTTCTAAGATGTGTTCATGTTTTGTTTCTTGATCTGGGTGCCAGCTATATGGCTGCTCATTTTGTGAGCATCTCTCGGACTGTCATTTAAGTGCACTTCCTGTAGGGATACTGTACTGCAATGATATGAAGAGAAAGTGACTCAACAGGAGGGAGGACAATTTAATTCACAACTGACCACTGGATGCCTGAGAGGAGGTACAACTGAGGTAGAAGTTACAGGCACATGTGGGGTATTATAAATTGGATCTTAAATGTCCCCCAAAGCTGGTGCAGCCTTTAGGAGGTGAGGCCTTGAGGAAGAAAATGAGGTCATTGGGGGCATGCTGAATGGATATATACCCAGCCCCTTCCTCTTCCTCTACCTCCCAACCACTGTAATGTGACCAGCTTGGCCCAATCACCCATTCCCCTCAACACACGGTATTCAGCTTCAGCTTGTGCTCAATACAATAGGTTCTTAGCGACCAAGGATTGAGACCTCTGATACCTACGAATCAAGACAAACCTCTCCTCCTTTCAGTTGCTTCACCTCTGGTGTTTTGTCACAGTGCAACCGAGAGCCAAATAACACAAGAGAAGATGTCAACCCCCCCCCCCCAGCCATTCTCTCCTTGTCCTTCAAACTTTTGAATACTATAGGGACAACACTTCCCAGTTTCCAACTGCGCAAACATTCTCAGTGACCTGTCCAAAACCTGATGAGCTATGTTCACCCCCAGGAGCCACATGGTGGAAGGAGAAAGCATGCCCTTGCAGTAACCAAACACACACACTCTCTAAACAAAAACACAAATACTTAAAATTTTAAACAGTGGCAAGTTGAAAGAACTACAACAACCCAATTGATAAATGGGTTAATAAAATGAACAGACAGTTCTGAAAAGATGAAATATGAGTGGCCAATAAACGTATGGAAACATGTTCAACCTTACTAGCCACCAAAGAGAGGAAAATTAAAAGTACACGGAGATTCCATCTCACCCCAGTCAGAGTGGCAGCCATTAAGAAAACAAACAACAAAGGCTGGCAAAGGCATGTACAAAAGGAAAGGAAGCCTTATAATACAGTGCTGGTGCGAAAGGAAATGAGCGTGATCTCTGGAGAGCAGTACAGAGGTTTCTCAAAAGTCTACAAATAACTAGATGTACTGTATGATCCAGCTATACCATCCCTGGGTGTAGAGAACCAAGCTATACCATCCATGGGTATAGAGAACCCAGCTATTCCATTCCAGAGAATGAGGCAGCATACCACAGAGATAACTGCACATCAATATGTATCGCAGCACTACTCACCAGCCTAGATGTAAGAGGATAGAGGAATGGGTAAAGAAAATGTGATACACACACACACACACACACACACACACACACACACACACACACACTAGAATTTTCAGTCCTAAAGAAGTTTAAAATTGTATTATGTACAAGAAGATAAATGTAACTGGAGATAATCATCTTGAACAAATTAAGCCAGTCTCGGAAAGACAACTGTTATGTTTCCTCTTATTTGAGGTTCCTAGATTTTGTACAGATACATAAAACCATGTAAGCATATGTGACATGAAAGTCGAAGCAGAACTAGGGAAACATGGGAGAGTCGGGGAGAAAGGTGATGGCGGGGAGCGATGGCAGGAAGCATGCTCCGCATACAATGCATAGTACATGAGTATGTCCTTAGGTGACAGTGTCAGGGACAAGGAAACCGTGCCTCCTAGACATGACAGGACAACAGCACGTACAAATTTACAGCATGCATAAGAACTACCTGCCTAAGCTGAAGCCAGACAGCATTCCATCATGGAGGGGGTGGGCATGAGCTCCCACCCCTAGCAAAGGAGCTGTGGCAGTTGATAGCTGCTGGAAGCAGGAAGGACAGCTTTTTTTTAGGGTGCAGCCTTTCAGACTCCAGCAAAGCCTGCACATCCAAGAGAATATGAGCAGCACAAAGTAGACTTGATGGACTGAAAAAGGGAATGCAGTGTGGTGGCTTGGGAAGGGAGAGTGGATCTGGGAGGAGTGGGGGGGTCAATATGATCAAAATATTTTGTAGGAAATTCTCCAAATACTTATAAAATGAGAAAAATAAGTGTTAAAAATTAAAAACCCTCAACATGAAAATACTTAACATCTACTTGAACTGATGAAATTAAAAAGACTAACAATACCAAATATTAGCAAGGATGAGAAGAACTAGAATTCATATCCACTAATGATGGGAATGTAAAATGCAACTTAAAATGTTAAACAGGAAGCTGGCACATGATCTGGCCATTCTATTCTGAGGTATTTACAAATACATTCAAAAGCATGTGCACAAATATTTCTTTTTTTTAAAGATTTATTTATTATGTATACAGTGTTCTGTCTGCAGGCCAGAAGGGGGTACCAGATCTCATTACAGATGGTTGTGAGCCACCATGTGGTTGCTGGGAATTGAACTCAGGACCTCAGGAAGAGCAGCCAGTGCTCTTAACCACTGAGCCATCTCTCCAGCCCTTTTTTTGTTTGTTTGTTTGTGTTTGTTTTTGTTTTTCGAGACAGGGTTTCTCTGTGTAGTTTTGGTGCCTGTCCTGGGTCTCGCTCTGTAGACCAGGCTGGCCTCAAACTCACAGAGATCCGCTTGGCTCTGCCTCCCGAGTGCCGGGATTAAAGGCGTGCACCACCAGGCCCAGCACACAAATATTTCTAACAACTTAATTTGTAATTGTGCAAACTGAAAAAAAAAACTATCTATCAATAGGGTCAATGGATAAGCAGCCATACAATGATATATTAGTCAGCCATACAAAAAAAAAACATGCAGCATGCATGAATTTCAAAATAATTATAGTAAGTAACAGAAGCCAGATTTCAAACGACCAGTTTTGGTCTTCTGTAGCTTCAGTTTTCATATCTGTGGATTTCATCAACCCTAGATTCAAGGTATTCAGGGCAAAAATGTCTCTGTGTTGGACATGTATAGACTTTTCCCTTATCATTATGCCCCAACCAGTACAGTAGTTCTTTACATTGTATTAAATATCATAAGTAACCCAAATTGTTTAAAGAGTAAGGTAAGTGTAAGGTGAGTGTGGTGACATGTCAGTGCTCTGACATCTTACATGAAGGACTTGTGCACCTTGGGCATCCACAGTCCTGGCAGCAATGCTCCATAGACAACCCAGTGATGGCTCTGCCTATTTCCTGTAGAGTCATTTGAAAGGAAACAAATTTATAGTGGCAGAAAGTAGATCAGCTGTAGCCCAGGATAGGTAGGGAACCAAGGGGAGGCAGGCCAGGAGACAGGATCATGAGGCAGCCTGAGGCAGTGAGCATGGTGAAAATGGTTTTCTGGGTGTGTACACGTGCCAATGAGCCAGCTGTGGTGGTGCACACCTGTAATCCAGAACTTGTTATGTTTTGGTTCTGGTGTCTGCTACCAGCCTTGACAGGTAGGGTCTTATTTCCCCTGGCTAGGTGCTATCCTCAGTGGGCATGGTGGGCATGGAAGGGCTTCCATAATGAAGACTTCATGCCAATCCCTAGCATTCCTGCTTTCTTCCTTTTAGACACATGGGATGGCTGACTTTCCATTTCCTTGAATTAGAAGTGGCCATTGATTTAATGGAAAAACTTTGTGCATATTTTTGAGTGAATGAATGGAGAGAGGAGATGGGTATATAACTACATGAAGGACACTGTTGAGGTTGAAAGTGGAAAGCACTGGGATGCTGATTTCATTGAACACTGCACACTTTCAGAGCCACTGTCTTCCTGTGTTCACGCCCTTACAACATTGTATTAACCACGTCGACTTCCACAAGTGCTGACTTCTGGATTTTTGTTCAGCTCCTTTGATATACATAAACTTAAGGTGTTTTTATGACTAGATCTTAATCATATCCCCAAGGATTTTTAAAAATTTATTACACATTAGAATTTAAAACATTCAGAAGATATCATGGCATTGGAAGGTAAAAAGGATGATTCTGATGTGGTGGAAGTGTTAGGGTGAAGGAAGTAAATGAAATAATCTTATAGATTGTCTAACTCTGGGTCAAGGAAAACCATCATGTATGGGCAAACATTGTTTTGTTCCATCTCTTCAAAGGGGGAATCTTTAAAACAATAAGTTAATGGCGCTTCTGAACCTTAAAGAGGCATCATTAATAAACAGCAGAAACAAATGACTAAAGCATTCTTTTTTGTTTCTTTTCCATTAAAGCCTGAGATATTAAGAAATATTACAGAAACGGCTTTTTAGTTCTTAAACACTTTCATCAAAATACACACACACACACACACACACACACACACACACACACACACACTTCTACTCATATGGTCCCATCCATGTTAAGTCACATGGTCATGACTAACTAGGAGATGGAAGCCACCCATCCTCCTAGGCAGAAGAGAACAGGATCAGGAGTGAACAGCATGATGTCCTCATCATGGAAGATCTTCAGCCTCCACAGAGGAGGGTACCATCAACCAGTGGACAGCCATGGCAAGCCTCTAAGCACTGAGTGACAGTCACAAGAACTATGGTCCTGACACCAAGTTGTGAGCCCAGGAGGACTGATCCCAGCCTGTGAACATCTGAAAATGTTAATGGTGTCCATCCCTTCAAGCACACAGGCCTCGGCCCCCACATTGCATGGGAGCTAACTGCACTTGAGATGCAGTTCACTTGACTGGGGTTAAGATCAGTTGTCTGTTTGTCCAGCTCTGTGGGTGGGAGGTTTCTCATCACATCCCACCCCTAGGCACTCATGACTGCTCCACACCGCAAGCCCCAACGAAACAGCTGGAAGACCTACTTGCTGACTTCGCAAAAGCCCCTCTTAAATTCTTCCTTTCTTAGAAAGTTGTTCTGGCGAGCGCTGAGCAGTTCACGCCAGATGGGATGCATTTAGACTGACCCAGAACCAAAGGACACTCCTCTCTGGGTGTGGCCTCAGCTGGATGGACCATATCATCTGAAGCCCCGCTTTTCACACCTGTCAGCTACAACAACACTGTGCGCATGTCTTTTTGGTGAAAGAGACTTCCCAGACAGAGAAAATAGTCTCTAAACAAATATACAGTTAGGTGGTTTTCACTATGTATGCCCTTCCTGTCACATATTCATAATCTTGACTCCACGCCAAAAGAGATGTTCTCTAACCATGAGTGTCTTTGAAAGCTGGGACTTGGATCTGTCCATTCTCCATTTAATTTATGAGATAAATGTGTTCTGACTACAACCACATGTAAGCTATACTCGTTTCTTTTTCCAGGACTTTCCCTTATGGAGGTGGAATGCACATCTTCACGTGTGGGAATAGATTATACCATAGCTGGGTTCCCTTGGGAAGTGAGCTCTGAGGGAAGTCACATGAAGGACACTTCTTAGAGTATTTTCATGAGATTTGTATCTGAAAAGGGAAGGGGAAGAAGGATGGAGCAGAGGGGAAACTAGGCTGTAGCAAGGGTCTCAGCACATCTGAGAAGGATCTCAGAAGCTGAAGAGGCATTACCTTTCCCCACTTGGCAGCAAGAGTGGTGGAATTTCCATATGGAACAGAAAGCAGATGCAGGCTGCGCCAAAGACAGGCATGGCCTTGAGTGGAATTACTCTCTAGCTTATGGCACTTTCAAAGGACGGAGGCATTTCCTTCCATTGGAGGAAAGTCATTCATTTCTGAAGGAAAATCTGCGTGTTACATAGTATCCATGGGTGGCATAATGCCATAGAGGTAAGCCATTGGACCAGATAGACACCATGCTAAGATCAACTGGCAAACACTAGACCAACTCAGCCATGGCCACTAAGGTTGGGGACACAGGAACTTACTCTTATTGCCAGAGGGAAGTGTGCACCATACTTGAATATGTTTATCCTGCTGACTTCTGGGAAGAGTTAAAAGTTATGAGTCTTCGATTGTGGTCCTTGTCCTCTGTACTTCCAGCTCATTCTCATTCTAACTCTTTGGATCTTGGAGGCTTGGATGACCTGCGGATGTAATAAGCTAGGAGATGCTAATTGAAATTGGAGCTGTGGGCTGAATTGTGTCCAAAAGCGACATGCTGAACTATGACCCCCCCCCCCTCCGCTGTGATACATTAAATTTTTAGTCCCCAATATCTCAGAATGTGACTTTATTTGAAAGTAAAACCTTTCCAGAAACAGCAGGGTTAATAGCAGATTAGCAGAGAGGCTTAGCGGGGTCTGCCTGGCAGCCTTATGAAGAAGGGAGATTTGGATGCTTGGACACACACACAGAGTACACCACATAGACATGAGAGTAAGGATTGAGCTGGCATGTCTAGGAGCCAATGATCACTCAGTATTTCCAGGAGACCACCAGAAGCTAATATGGTATCATGGAATAGGTTCTCCCTGACAGGAACTAATTCTGCCAACACTTTGATCTTCAATGTCTAACTATCAGAACCACAAGACAATAATTCCTGTCACTTCAAGTCACCCAATAATAATACTGTACTATAGAAACCCAAGAACCCATACAAGTGGGAATCTGTCCCTTTGTGGCCTATATCTTGGTCACTACTCTAGATGAGGCTGCCACTAGCTTCCAAAAAAACAAGTGGTGTGATGGCTATTCTTGGTTGTCAGCCTGACTACATCTGAAATTATCTAAAACCCAAGTAGCTGGATATACCTATTAGAGATTTTTTTCTTAATTAAATCATTTGAAGTGGAAAGACCCACTTTAAATCCAGATGTTTTGAGGTGGAAAGATACACCTTCAATCCACATCTTTTGAGGTAGATGATCCATCTTTAATCTGGACCACATCTTTTTCTGGCAGACTCTACAAAAGACATGTAAGAAAGGAGCGTGCTCCCTTTGTCGCTTGCTCTTCATCTCACTGCAAGTCTGTTCCTTCACTGACATTAGAGCCTACTTCTTCTGGATTCCAGTGTGTACTGAAGCCTCATGGACTGAACAACTAACTGCTGGATTCTTGAACCTTCTATTGGTAGACAGCCATTGTTGGACTAGCTGGAGCACAGTCTGTATGCCAATTCCAATAAATCCCAGACAGACAGACAGATAGGTAGACAAACAGACAGGTATAGAGAGATAGATTCATTCTGTAAGTTCTGTTCCTCTAGACCACCCTGACAAATACAAGTGGGTTACACATGACGTCAATGTCACAGGAACATCAAATAAAATAGATTGCAATAGCACTTTAGCAGCCAAGTCAATTGCAAATCAAAACCACAATAACCTCAAACCCATTAGGATAGCCAATATCAAAAACAAACCAAAGCAAACAAACAAACAAAAAAGCAAGGATAGTAATGATGGGAGGGGAATGATATAGCTACTTTGGAAATCAATATGAAGTTTCCTTTTAAAAAAAATGTATAGTGCTACCACATGATTTGTGATTCCATTTCCAAGCATATAAACAAAAGAACTGAAAGAAATATTTGTATGGCCACAGAAATTTTATTTTGGTTTGGTTTTGTTGGTTATTTGACTGGTTGGTTGGTTGGTTGGTTGGTTGGTTGGTTGGTTGGTTGGTTGGTTGGTTGGTTGGTTTTGTTTGTGAGAAGTATTTATATATAGCCCAGGCTGGCCTCAAACTCAGGATCCTTCTAAATCAACCTCCTAAGTACTGGAACTAAAGCTGGGGCCATGACCAGCTCACATTTTTAAAGCATTATTCACAAAAGCCAGAAGTTGGAAGCAATCCTCTACAGACAGACAAATAGCTCCAGAAAATGTGAAATTTACATCCAATGGGAAATTATTCAACCTTAGACATGATGGAAACCCTGGCCCATGCTACAACATATATGAATCTTGAGGACATCATGACTGAATGAAATAAGTCAGGAGCAAATGGACAAATACTGAGAGGTTGCACACATCTGCGGTGTCTATAGCAGTCAAAATTATGGAAACACAAGGTAGGCTGAGATGCTCGGGATAGGAAAATGCAAATGGAGGCTGCTGTTTAATAGGTACAAAGTTCTGGTTTTGAAAAAGAACAAAGTATCAGAGAACTGCTCAAAAACAATAGGAATAGATCCAACACTGCTTCACTGCACACCTGAAAATCTTATTATCCGACTTTAAAACCACAGCAGGACAAAAGGAAGAAGGGGAAGAGGAAAGGAAGGGAGAGGAAGAGGGGGAGGAAGAGCAGTAGCTGGCCACCTGGCTCCTGGCCCACACTCTGGTTTCCACAGCACATCACTTCCAGATTCATGCAACATGCATACCACTCCTTTGAAAGGAAACTGGATGAAGGGGTCCAGCAGCAACGGCCCAACCCATCTGGGGAGGTCAGTACAGCAAATAGAGAGACACTTGTTGGGCATCTCATGATTCTACCTGCAACCCTTGAGCAAGTCTGCATTTCTCTCTCCAAAGAACCAGACACCAGAGCTCAGAGACCGGAAAGACTTGTGCCAAGTCCTTCAGCTGCTGGGAGGCAAAGCTGGGACATCCTTCCGTACTGTGATTGCCTGCCTGGTGAACTCTTGGCTTTGTAAAATCACTTAGTACGATGGTTAGTTTTGGCTGTGAACTTGACAGAATTTATAATCACCTGAGTGACACCCCACTGGGCATGGCTGTGAGGACATTTCCAGAGAGGATTAATGGAGGGAGGAAGACTCACTCTTAAAGTAGCTGGCAACTTCCAATAGGTGGCCCAGACATAAAGGGTAGAGGGATGGCTCAGTGGGTGAGCGCTCTTACTTCTAAACCTGCTGACCTGAACCCTGGGACCCACATGGTAGAAAGAAAGATGTCTCCCACTTCAATGTGCCCTCTGATCTCCAAATAGATATATGTACACACAAAATAAATAAATTAAACTATATTTTTAAATTTTTTAAAGAAAGAGGTCTCCAAGGAAACAACTGTATCACCTGCCCACCTTGTTTCTTCACAGCCTCCAGCCTCTGTGGCCTTCTGACAGGTACTGAACACAGTGACTCTCCAGAGAGTTTCCAAGCTATAAGGACCACAATGGATTGAAACTTCTATGGCACCCAGCTTTGCAGGGTGTGGCAACCATCAGATTCTCAGCCTTTGCAATGTGCAGATGGCCATTGTTAACAACCCAGCCACAATTGGTTGTAAGTCAATTTATTCAATCCTCTTTTATAATATATACAAATATGTATATATATATACACACACACACATATATATATACATTTTATCAATTCTGTTCCTCTAGAGAACCCTGCTTAAGATACTTGGCTTTACAGAACATTCAGGAATTTTCCAAAGAGGGAACTGGAACTCACTCTGCCACATGTACTCATCTGTGTATTTCTCTGGTTTTTTTTTTTCTGGAAGGAAAACTGATCATC
Source organism: Peromyscus melanophrys (assembly GCA_902168415.1). Lineage (NCBI taxonomy): Eukaryota > Metazoa > Chordata > Mammalia > Rodentia > Cricetidae > Peromyscus > Peromyscus melanophrys. Next base: position 13,313 of record CABHPR010114423.1, on the reverse strand, counting down.
TAGTGAAAAATATTTTCCTTAGAGATCACTCAAGGCATTTGGCAATGTGGATTGCCAAATCCTGCAAAAGAAGAGAAGACGTGGGACTTGGGGGAAAAAGAAAACTTCAAAGGTCCTACAAGGCCAGAGAAAAGCTCCAGGCCCACCTCCCTCACCACTCCCAGACATCACCACCTCTAGAGTGGGCAGGCTCAGTCAGGGTGGCCTAGGCCACCTCTTGCCAATCTCAGGACTCTCAGGAACCCAGCTGACTGACAGCAAGCCAACCGCCCCCCAGGCTTGGTGTGTTGGAGTTTCTTTCCTTCTTGCCAAAACCTGATTTCCTGTTTCTAAGAAAAAAGCCTTTTAAATGCCCCTTAAAAAGAGGGCTCCTTAGGCAGTGGGAACATCAAAGAGCTCTTAGAAAGTGGGTTTTGTTTAGTTAAGTGCACATGGATCAGAAAAAATATGATTCAATTTCCCCTTTTAAGCATTGAGGCATTTTACTGGACTCCAGGAAAAGGTTTGTGTAGAGCCCGTATAGATTCCTGGAGGCCCCGAGGAGCATTGGACTGGTCTAACATGCTCACTACAGATGAGGAACCAGGCCAGGAGAAAGAACAAGCCTTATTTGAGTAGTCACAGCAAGTCAGTATCCAAAACTTCCCATGCAGTTCCCACGGAGCTGCTGCTTTCTCCTACGGGTGGAAGTCAGGAAAGGATTTGGGAAGTCAAAGGTAACTCAAAGTTTAAGACATCCACAAGGAAGCTAGTGCGGCTCTTCCTTTCCAGAGAGCATCAGAATCTAAAAATGACGTTTCCTGAGAACTCACTTTGTATTTAGGATAGAGAGAGAGAAGGAGGGGGGTTCCTTCCATGTACAAAACAATTCCATCAGATAGTTAGGAAAGTAAAGGGATACCAAGGTAAAGAGAAGTAATCCAATTTTGGTTCAGACATACATTTAGGAGTCAGTTCTCTCCTGTCACTATGTGGGTTCCGGGGATCAGACATCCAAGCACCTTTATCCCCTGAGCCTTGCTGGCCCTGGTTTAAATTTTTTAAACTACCTCAGCCAGGCAGTGGTAGTGCACACCTTTAATCCCAGAGGCAGGCAGATCTCTGAGTTCAAGGCCAGGCTGTTCTACAGAGTGAGTTCCAGGACAGCCAAGGCTACACAGAGAAACCCTGTCTCTAAAATAAACTAAATAAAATGTTTTTTTAAAGATACTTCATGTCAAGGCACCTTGACACAAGCCTGGGAGAGTCATATCACACAAAGGCAACAGTCTGATCTTAAAGAAGTCAGTTTACCCAAGAGTTTTCCACCAGTAAGTGGCGGTACCAACATCAGAGCCCAGCTGTGCTCTTTGGGTCCATTTTCTTTATGAACCAGCTTCACGGCGATCTTGGGGGGGGGGGCATCAAAGCACAGGCGTGAAGACATTCTGGTGAAGCTGTAAAGAGTTTAACAGACTTGAGAGATTGTCAGGATGAAATCCAAGCTGTTCTAGTTTCCTAAATTGCTGCTCTGGTTTTTAAAAGCAGGATCCCAGAGTCAGACAACGACAAGGAGGCCAGGTCTCTCTGCTGAAAGACATTTTCCAAATAAAAGGTTGGAGTGAGCCCACACTTGTTTTCCTTGGGCAAGTTCCAACCACCCAAATGTTTAATTGGGTGGGAAAGTTTTGATTCTGATGGTCATTATTGGAAGCAAATGAGGAACGTGGTGCCTTGCTCTCTGACCCCAGAGGGAGGAAGAACGGCTGAAAACAAATTGGTTTGGCGCTGGACTGTCCTGCCATCCAGGAAGCAGCAATTGGTTTTGAACCAAATGCTGCTCCTCCGTATGTTGATCACTGCTTTGCATGTCCATGAGTGTCACGTGAACATGATCTGCCAAAGTGTACCCTGCTTTAGACTTGAGGAATACAGAGGGGAATTACCCCAAGTTTATATTGAGCCAAAGAGCTCATGTTCCTGAGCACATCGAGCCCCATCAAAGTGTGTGTCTTGCCATTGCCAGTCAGAATCCACCTTTCTCTCGTCTCTTCACTATGGTTTCCTTCCAGTGTTATCGTCGAATTGTGTCTCCTCCAGATGGGTGCACACAAAGGGAAGACTGTGAAGACACAAGGAGAAGGAGGCTAACCACAAGCCAAGAACACAGACAGCCCAGCCTATACTTCCATCTTGATTACTGTCTCCAGAACTGGGTCAGGAAAATGTCTGTGTTGAAGTGAAAAACTACCTCAGCCCTAACAAACTGATGGACCTGGCTGACATGATGCCTGATATGATCAGAAACTGATCTCTGTAAGAGAGAAATTTTGCATTTATTAAGACAGGGAATAGCACATCAAACCATGACACCAGGACAGTTTCTGCTTTAAAGAGAAATTGAGACTTTCCTGTGGGTGTCTGGGGCATGTGTATTGCAGCAAGAGGGCCAAGCCATGAGGAAGTTGCTGGTGCCTCAAGGGATTCATGTACAGGCACCCTGCAGAGATCTGTGGTTTCCTGGAGAGAGGGAATATAGAAGCAGAGGTTTCACAATTATATGGACATTATCTAGAAAGCAAGCACTCTTCCTCACTAAGGGACAGCTTCTCTGCTTCCTTGAATTTTAATTATAAGAAATAGAACATTGAGGACACTCAGGTGTATCTACTACTTCTCTAATCACACCCCATCTTCAACTCTAAAGAAAACCCTAATCTGAATCCTAAATCTAACCCTAAAGCTAAAACTAAACATAGCCCTTAAATTAACCCTAACTCTAACCCTATACCTAACACTAGTTCCAACTCTAAACTTGACTCTAATCCTAACAACCTTAACCCTAATCCTAGCTCCAAAAGTAACGATAACCCCAAACACAACACCAAGACCAACCCTAACCAACCCTAAACCTAACCTTAGCCCTGGCTCAAACCCTAACCCTAAACTTAACCCTAACCATGTACCTAAATTTAATCTGAATTCCTATCTCCAACTCTAAAGCTAAAACTATACTAACCCTAAATTTAATCACAATCCCTACTTCCAAAACTACCACAAACACTAACTATAAATTTTATCACAATACCTACCTCCAACCCTAACACAAACTTTAACACTATACCTAATCCTAAACAAAACCCTAACCCTAATCCTAACCCTAAACCTAGGTCTAACCCTAACCTTAACCATAAATTTAATCAAAATCCCTACCACCAATCCTAACTCTATCCCTAACCCTGTTCCTTACCCTAGCCTGAAGCTAACCCTAACCCTAGCTCCAACCCTAATCCATGCCTAACATCAAACACAACCCTAATCCTAACCCTAACTCCAACTCCAACCCTAACCCTAAAATTAATCCTAAATCCAACACCAACCTCAAAGCAAACTCTAACCCTAAACCTAGCTCCACCTCTAATCCTAACCATAATCCCAACACCAAATCCAACCCAAAATCCGACCCTAACCAAAACACTAACCTAATCCCCAGCCTTAACAGTAACAATAACCCTAATACCTAAAGCCACAATAATAACCCTAATCCTAAAACTAGCCCTAAACAAAACCCCAACCATAACAATAAACCCAAGACTAACCCTAGCCCTAACACCTAACCCTGACCCTAGCCCAAACCCTAACCCTCTCAGGATGCATGCTCCGGAGGTAAACTGGAGGCCATGGAAATCTTCCCTTACCTCAACTCTAAGCCCAAACTTAATCCCAACTCTAACCCTATCCATAAACCTACCACACATCCTATCCCTACTCTAATCCTAACCCTAACACTAACACCAATCCTATCCCCAACCCTAACTCTAATCCTAAACCCAACCCCAACCCTAACCCTATCCCTGGGGTAGGTGACAGGGACCTGCAGCTGAGCAGAGGAACCTGAACTCAGCCTGCCCCTCACACACAGACACTAAGGGTCTCTTGTAGGATTCTGCTCACACCTCACATCTTTCTCTTCTCCCAGACCAAGACTTTCACAGTGATCTGTGTCTTCATTCTGACACAACTTTTTTATTTCCAGTCACAATGGCACTGTTTATCAACAAGCCCCACAGGGTAACGAGAAATTTCCAGAGCAGAGCTGTGAGCTAGTCCACACAGGGCCTTGAGCCAGAGACAAGCCATGTCAGTTCTCAGTGACTCCGTTTCCTCAGCTTTAAAATGAATCTAGCTCTCCTCACCAGTATTCATTCTCCCTCCTTTCTTTTTAAGACAGAGCTGCCACGGGATACTGTAATCCCAAGCTTCATTTGCAGCTAAATACGGTCATATGACTAAGTTCAGTTCAGGATGTGAGCAGAGGGGATATGTCAACTTTCGGGCCACCCGCTTTTCCCCCTTTCTTCAGATTATAAAATGGAAACAGCTAGAGGTGTCGCAATGCCCTGCATGCAGATGACAGGCTGGCCTGCCAGCCTGTGTCCCTGGATGTTCTGTTAGGACATAGAAGTCCCGCTTACCCTAAACCACTCACTCTTGGACTATTGTACAAGAAAGGGATAAATATCTTCCTTACTCGAGCCACGGAACGCCTGGGTCCCTCGGTGGCATCAATGTTGTCTGTATCCTAAGTGACATTCAGCCTTATTTCGGAGGTTGTAGGTAGGATGGGAGCCACTTGACACACAGTGGGTCTGTCAGGAGTAGACACCAGCCGCTGCAAGAGGTTGAATTAATAGAACGCACTGACTCACTGGCTGTGGGTACACCTAAAAAGGGGGTTCATCAGACCCTGAGATTTCAACCTGGGGATTTGAGGATATTAATAGCAATGGGGGTAGGGTGAGGAAGGTAGGCTTTCACTGTGCTGAATGGAGTTGCTGGCAGGACTCTCTGAAAAAGATGCCAACAGGCTCTTGAGTGAGAACTGAAGCTGAGGCCTGGAAACAGGTGAGGGCTGTGGGAAGAAGGGGGTTCCTGATGGGGAGAACTGCAGATACCAAGGAGAGAAGGGTAATGGGGAGTGAAGTCAGGTAGCTGCTAAGGCTTCTTGGAGTGGGAGAGGAAGAAAGGCCTGGAAAGCAGGTGGGGCCAGACATGGCTGGGCTGCAGATGCCCTACTAAGGAGTCAAAGCTTTTTCTGCAGGCCATGAGAACTACGGAGATGGAGGAGGAGGAGGAAGAGGAGGAGGAGGAAGAGGAGGAGGAGGAAGAGGAGGAGGAGGAGGAGGAGGAGGAGGAGGAGGAGGAGGAGGAGGAGGAGGAGGAGGAGGAAGAGAAAGGATCTGCCTATTGTGCCAGAGTATCCCTGGGGGCGAAAATAGGGGGGCAAAGGAATCCTCTTCCTCTAGAAGACAGTCAGCCACCACTTAGAACCATTTGGCTGCCATTTTAACAAGTTTGTAAAACATGAAGAGCAAGTGCTTCTGGGTGGTGTGGCACAGGGCTAGAAGGTTTCTTCTAATGCAAAGGGTTAGGTGCAGTGAAAGCCTTTGTCTGGGGTGTGTTATGAACTTGGTAAACCACGGTACATCAAGCTGCTTGTAATGACACCGAGGCTACAGTCAGGTGACCACACCGACTAGAAGGGAAGACCCTGACGTAGGAACAGGGAAAGGGGTCTCTCCTTCATCACTTCAGTCAGCAAATGTTTGTGGCGGGCCTCCATGCCTCCATGCACCAGGTCTGTCTTTCACCCTGGACGGAGGACTGAGCCCATAAATAAACAAACATTCTGGGAATTCCTGAGTGCTATGGTGAAAGATAAAGTTAGGCCAGGAAATATAAACGAAGGGCACAGCTGCCTCCTCAAGGAAGGTCTCGGAGGTGACCTTAGAGCCCAGACATGGGGCAGTAGGAGGAAGCCATGCAGCTCTAGGGGGCCAGAACATTCCAGCTGAAAGGGACACCAAGGGCAGAGGCCATGAGGTGGGAGAGGGTACATTGCCTGTTTCAGAACCAGCCAGAAGCTGAAAACTGGACAGGGAATGAAAGCCAAGGACCTGGATGTAAAAGGAAGCCCTTTCTCCCAAAGCCCTAAAAACCCATCACCATTCCCTCCTTGCCTTCCTTTGACCCAAGCCCTAGTAGCAGGAACCAAGCATGGAAGATGAAGAGTGGCTGCCAGTCCCAGAAGGTCCTCTAGACTTCGAAGATTTAAGAATCAGGAAATCCAAAGCCCACCCCCACCACTACTTCCAAGATGGAAAACTCTAAGATTCTATGAACCCAACAGAATACTTGGGAGAAAAACATCCAGAAAGTTATTTGGGCTCACGGTTTCAGATGGCTCACCCCATACATAGCTTCTTGGCCCCATGTACTTGGGCAGACTATCATGTTAGCAGGAGCATGTGAAAGAAACCCGTCTTTACCATGGTGGACAAGAAGCAGAATGTAGCAGGAATCTTAAAAGTTCTTATTAATAAAATCAAACCCGGGGCCAGGTATTGGGATGAACACTGGAAGATCAGAGAACCAGAACAAGCCACAGCTACCTTACCTTGCCAATTCCTCAGCTGATCCTGTTTCCTCAGACTGGATGCCCCTGAGTCCTCATCCAGAATGAATCTCAGCTGAACTGCTGCTCGAAAGCCTGAATGCTTAACCAGCCAAATGCTTAACCAGCCAAATGCTTCTAGTTTCTGGTCCTCACGCCTTCTATACCTTTCTGCTTTCTACCACCACTCCCTGGGATTGAAGGCTTGCTTTCTGGGATTAAAGGCGTGAGTCACCATACTTGGCTGTATCCTTGAACACATGGATTTCTGCCTCTGGAATGCTAGGATTAAAGGCGTGTGCTACCACTGCCTAACCTCTGTTTAATATTGTGGCTGTTCCGTCTCTGACCCCAGATAAGTTTATTAAGGTACACAATATTTTGGGGGAACACAATACCACCACAGCAGAGAGCAAAGGAGAGATGAAGACCAGGTACAGTCTTCCAAGTCAGACCCCTGACTAACCTACCTTCTCCAGCTAGGCTCCACCTCTAGAAATTCCCAGAACTTCCTAAAATAACACCACCATCTTGGACTAAGCTTTCAGTACTAGCACCTGGTGGGGGGATGTTTCATGCTCATACTATAACAAGGACTCTGTCTGTTACACCAGCAAGTCAGGTACTATGTTCACATTTTATGAACACCTGTGGTCTGCCTGTTGTGTCCCAGCTCTGCAGGCATGGCAGGGAACACGGTAGCTGTTCACCTTCACCTTCCCCAGGGCCTTTGGGCTCTGTGCATCCCTTAGCCATGTGCTGACTCCTTTTTCCTTCCTTTACTCTTTGGAAAGGGCTCACGAACTCCTTTTCACCACACCATTGGCTCTGCCACCAGTCAGACTCCAGGGCAAGTTTGGATTCCGTTGGAGTACGCTGCTGTATCCTGCCTTGTGGAAAAATCTTTTCAGAGCCTTAGAGAGGCCTCTGTCCTAAGGGTGGAAGGATGGGGACACTTAGATCCTGGACACTAAATACTCTAACTTTCCACTTGACTCATGGTGCCCTGCCCAGGGAGGTTGCTGGACCCCAGCTGCCCACAGTTCAGGATGCCAGGATTCATTTGCAAGTGCAAGATGAGCAAAGAATGAAGGCTCTGGCCCCATATGCAGGCAACACCCATGACAGTCGGGCTTTCTCTGGAAGAACCTGGAGGATTCTGGAGATCTACAAAGCCAACAGACAGAAAGGGGTCACCACCACGTAGAGAATGGACCTGGGACAAGAACAAGCGGGCTGCAGAAGTCACCATGATTTCTTTCCATGTAGGTTTCAGCCATTAACGTCCTGTTACCCAGATCGATGGAAAGAATAAATGCCAAGATCCTTGTCCTCTAACTGCCTGCTGCAGAGAGCTCCAACCAGGGATGTGTGGAAGGTCAGTCTCCAGCAGAGCGGGCAAATTCCCGATGGGTTCCAGTCTGGTCTAGAATAACGCTTTCCCTGCCTTGAACTACATAAAGTGCTTCTATTTGCCACTGTTACCTCTAAACCATCCACACAGCCTTTCAAAGAGTGCCTTATTGTTTTTGTTTTTCAAATATGGAAACTGAGGCCAAAGAAGGAGGATGACTTAGCCAAGGCCACACGTCACAGTGGAATTCTATCCCAGGTCTACGTGAACCCAAGCCATCTAGGCAACCCATGGCCCAAATATTCCTAACAAGCAGGAACTCATCACTTGCCAGATTCAGAGGCCACACATAAACCAACTTCAAAGGCTGGAAGGTGAACTCCAATTTCTAAGCACTAGAACCAAAGCTCCCACCACCCCCACATGCTCTAGTCATGTCTGTTAGTGATGATTTCTCTTCAAACCACTCAAGCAGCATCTGGCAGGTAGCAGGTGATAGTGAATGCCTGGTGGATGGCTGAGTCCTTCCTTGAAATGGAGTTGTGTTAGGAGAGTGGTGCTCCTCACTGCACTCAAAACCGAGATGAGAATTTGAGGGAAAGCAGTTGACTTAATCAAGAAGTGGGTCCCTGCTCTCAACTCTAGTAAGAGAAGAACTAGGGGGCGACGAAAGAAAGCAACTCACTGTTGCAATCTAGATTGAGAGTTGAAACCACGAAGAAGCTTTTAGGTTTCTCAACTCCAAGAGAATCATGGAACAGGATGGTTTTCAACAACCTCATCATAGTAGAGAGATGGACTCCTAAGTATCCAGCCTCCTCTCCCTGCCCTCCCTCTCCAAGTGTCCAGCATATTAAGATAGACCCACTCACTGAAAGTTGGCCACATTAATAAAACAACTGCCGTGTTTACCTCCGGGGCAAATTCACTCCTGTATCCCAAAACAGCTAAAGGCAGGCCGTGAGAGAAAATGACGTCACATGCCAACTTCTCATCCAGACAGGATCCCATTCCATCCTCACAGTAACCTGCAATGGAGAGAGCCCCATTACGGGTAGAAAACCAGGGTCAAAGACATTCTGGAAGTAGCTAATTTCCCCTCTGATTAGCCAGTGGCAGAACCCAGATTCAAACCTAAAATGTCAAATGACTTCCCGCCTGCACTTTTTCCCCACCTGCCAGCCATGTAGCTAACTTTTCAGTGGTGGCCATTTTCACCAAGAACAGAGCCTTCAAACCAGCTCCACTTGCTCGGTCTCAGAGTCCTGAGGATCAAATGGGGAAAGGAAAGGGCAATCCCCACTTTCTAATGGGCAAACTGAGGCTTAGCAGTCAACAGGACTCTTGCATACAGCATATACTAAGGTTGGATTCCTATGATACGCAGTTTCTGAACTGACATTTCCCACTCTCCAAACCTCAGTCTGATTTTTGGTAAACTAATAGTGGGTTGTTTAACCAACCAATAATAGTGAGTCTGGCTCAAAAGTGATACACTTGGAATACAAATCTAGAACGTTCAGATTTGAAAACTGTTCACAGTCCTCTATAACAAGGACCCGCCTGTTTCTACCACTGTGTCATAGAATGTGTGCCTCCTACAAACATCTGAACAACATCTTACTGACTGCAGAGCCGTCTGGGTACTCAGATTCTGTATAGAGCATAGAAAGCCTCCAACTGTAAGGCTTATAACGCTCTTATGGGGTCACAAGCATCATTCGACTCGTGTATGGAGTCTGCTTCTGAACAGACTGCCTGGCATGCCACCCATGAAGCAGCGGGAGAGAAGGAATGTGAGATGAACTTCTTCCCAGAGAGCAGACAGTCACTGCTCTGTGCCAAGTGCCTAATGGAGAGTGTTGAAAATTAAAATGGCCTTTGCCCTCTTGAAGGACACAAAAGGTCACATTGAACCAAACCACATAGAACAGTCAGGAACATGTTGCTGATCTTGCAGAGACATTCCTTTTCAGCCACAGTTACTTGACCCAAACCCACAGGAATAAGGGTCCCAAACAGGGAAGTGTTGAGTGGGAGGACCAGGGATGAGAAATAAAGAATGCAAAAAGCAATAGCTGAGACCAGAAGGTCTTTAGGCTCATGACTAGTGCTAAGTAAATGTATTAGGAAGTACAGCATCTTATACACTGTTTGTAGCAGGGGAGGGGAAAATGACCAAGGTCAGTAGAAATATAAATCAGATAATGTTGGCAAAGACACAAAGAGAACACAGAATACCTCAGACCGCAACTGCCTTAGGACTGATAACCACAGCCCTTCAGAGTTGGGGGAAAATCCAGGTTCCCAGGAACCAAAACTTTAATTCCTTTGAGGCCCAGACCCCAACACCAGAGCAGACCTTGCCAAGTCTGCCCCTGGGCATAGACAGAGAACTCGAATTCCCTTTGTCCTTTCATTGGGGCTTTTGAGAAACCCTTGGATTGGCCTGGCTCTGAACGGTTACTGAACACCAATCTTGTGCTCAGCAAAGGTCCCTGGGAGGCCTGAGGGAGCAGCTGTAACCTGAGAGGGAGGAGATGGGCACAAATGAAGGTTGTGTGATTGATGGAGCTCAGGAAGCACTGAGGGCCACAACCTGAGGTGGTCTCAGCAGAAACTCTGACACAAGCGAAGGCCTGAGTTTGGAAACTTAGAGGCAAGCGCTCAGACTGGGTATGAGTGTGAAGGTCTAGGCTGTAAATTTGTACTTAATTCATTAGCCGATTTTTGAAGGTTTAAGTAGCCAAGAATATAACCATAATATTTTAGGTAAATTAATCTTATCTTGATTCATCAACTCCCCACTGAACAAAACACCAGCCATGGCTTGTTTTCATTTTTGCATCCCTGTGGTTGGCATGCTGCACACACAGACTGTCATGACTGCGGTTTACTATCCACGTGTGGGGGTAACCTACCCCTAAGACGACCACTGAGAGGCTGCCTCCTGGTTTCTATACTCTCATGGAAGGCATCCTCCTGCCGTATACCATGCAGTCCCAGTGCCACTCACCCAGTCACCTGTGCCATGAGCAGCCCTAGGAGGAAGTCCACATGAGGTCATCCCAACCGCAGCCTCCTGCTCGAATTTTAACTTGGAGGTGAACATTCCAAACACAGATGAGTATAGTCTCTAAAGAAATCCTAGCCAGAACCACCCAGCCAAGCCCCGCTCGGCTTCCCACCCTCAGAACTCATATCTGCGTGGACATGTTCTTGTCCATCATCTTAATGCATGCTTCTCATTTTACATCTCTGTCTCTTGCTTTCTGTAGATAGGTAAAATAGTAGTCTTCCTAGCATGGATGATGTGAAGATACCATGCAATAAGAAATCCCCAGGCAGGATGAGAGCCCTCTGACCCCTTGGCTAAGGCAGAAGGCTCTGAACATGTCCCAGCATGCACTGACCTGTGACCTCACATAGAATTGAGTGTCTCACTGAACTCTAGCCTCTTTCTTTTTGAATTGCTGAGTGACATTTTTTTTCCCAAAAGAGACCGAAGGACAAAGGCTCACTTGGTACCTTGGGATTGTTCAGGGTAGGGAATGACTGTTGGACTTGAGGAGAGGTGAGGAGGGGTGGGTGATGTAGAGGATGAGGAAGATGTGAACTCTGCTGATGAAGAGACCAGGCAACCCAGAAAGAGAGGCCGCTCTTCCCTCCTAGGACAGCAGAGACCCCGAGCTGGGAAGCATCTTTAAAAAGCTGGCTTACTTTGAGTCCTTCTAAAGCAAAAATTCAGAGTGTGCCCAGGCCATGTGGATTCCCAGAAGGGCCATTTTCCACCCTCCTGGTGTCCAGGACGGCATCCTGAGAGGGAACAGGGCATACCGCCACACCCCTTCTTCCCGCCTGCAACCCAGCCTGCCTCTACCAAGAAAGTGACTGGCGTACTCTGCAACCTGCTCCAAAGAGGGACTTGTTGGCTGCTGCCAGATGGGTTTCACATAGTCCTGGAAGTGACTGGATATGATAGATAATGGCAGTCTGGACCCTTTCCTGAGAGACAGTGAGACCTCAGGACCACCTGGAGATGGGGGCACTTTCTGTACCAGAAATCAATGGAACAAATTAGAAATCTGCAATCCACAAATGTGTGCTGCAGTGCGTTTTTTGAGAGCAGCTGCTAAGTTATTACTTCATTTCCAAATTGCCTTTGCTTTTGTTGTTTGTTTGTTCTGAATCCAGACCTTCTGGCTTTGAACTTAATAGGGACTGCCCTGAACTCCTGAGCCTCCCACCTCTACCACTTCCCAAGTGCTGGGATTATAGACATGTGCCGCACATGTCCTGCAAAGTGTTCAATGATTTTTTTTTTTTTTTGGCAGTGCTAGGTCTCAAACCTTAGGTCTTGAACCTACTAAGCAAAGCACTTAACCACTGAGCTGCATGCCCAAGTCTAGCTGTTCCTTTTTAATGCTACAAAGTAAATAGAGATCTGTGGCTTGGGTGTCTTGTAAATGAAACGAATAATGCAGAGATGCATTGCTACAAAAACAAAGCTGGGCTAATTCCTTAACGCCTTTTCTGCCAGAAATCTAACTTTTGCTAGTTAGATTTAACAGTTACGTATTTGTGTTTTGAAGCCTAAAATATTTTTTTCTCTTTGTTTTCTTGGTGTCCATTACAGCACCAGGGTAAAGGCCAGGGTCCACTCTACACAGATTGGCAGGCACACTGGGAGGCAGGGGTGGGGATGGAGTAAGGTTAGAAACAGACACACTCTTCACTCCCTAGCCTGGCGTGCCCAGGCTGTTGCCCTAGTCTCCCTAGCTGTGTAAGAACACACATCTCCTTCAACAAGGCTGTGAGACTCTCAACTTCTCTCACAGCACTTTTAGATATAATGACTACTCGGTGCTATTGTTCAGATCTTGAATAGCTCTCAAAGTCTCCTATGTTAAAGGCTTGCCCCTCAGCTCAGGCTGCTTTAGTGGAGTGCTGGCACCTTTAGGAAGTGGGGTCTTGTGAGGGGAAGTTAGGTGGTTGAGAGAATGTTCTGGAAGGGACTAGGGACCCTCTCCCTTCCTCCCATCCCCTTCTTTCATGCCCTAACTGCCATGAGGTAGGCCTGTTCCTCTGCCATATACTGCCACCACCCTCACACCCCCTCACCACAGGCCTAGAATCAATGAGCTAACCCACCACAGACTAGGATCTCCAAAACTGTGAGACAAAATAAGCCTCTCTTCTTTTTAAGTTAACTGTCCAGGGTATTTTACTACTGTAGCAAAAAGCTGACTAGTAACAATTCAGTCAGCCACTGCTCTTCTTTCTCTGCGGTTCTTCCTGCTATTACTGTTAGCGTCCACTCAGGAAAGTGGAGCAGATTAGCAGCAGAGCTAGCAAATGTTCAGCATGCAGTGCCTGGACCAGGAGGTGGTCCTCTTTTAGGAAGCAAAGTTGGAGACTACAGCATGAGTTTCTATTCCTTAGTGATTAACTGAGTGATCCTTCTGCATGCCAAGTACCTGGGCATGGGGTCATTGGAGACACGTCTCCACCTAAAATAAAAAAAAA
>CABHPR010114419.1:0-19346 GCA_902168415.1 Peromyscus melanophrys | reverse complement strand
TCATGGGGAGGATGTTTTTCCTTGTCCCTTTTTACCCGACAATGAGCACCTAGTCTCTGCTTTCAAAGAGGCACTTTATTCCTGCATCCCTTGGAGCAGATGGAGAACGGACACTCCCATTCTGAAAAGAATAAAAGGGGAAAGACTAAGCTGTCTCAGAAGCCACAATAGTACATTCATGTCTATGTCTTCTGCTTCTTGCTCCACTAGGAACATCTTTTTAACATAGATTTTAGATGGGACATACTCAAATGATAATAGTTTTATATGGCATTTCTTCAATTCTAGAGGCAATACTAGTGAGGTTTGCTCAGTTATTTAATTGTGGTTTTGACTTGTATGGATATATTTTATTTTTCTTTATGAAAGTTGGTATTATGAATATTGAGTTCCCCAAGTAGATTTTCTAACACTGTCATTTTCCCTAATTTTGTAAGCTAGACTTTTTTTCTATAATTTTTTTTATATTATACTGTATCTTTCCCTCTCAATCTTTACTGTTACCAGCACTGTAGGTTGGGAGGTTATTGTTGAATGTGCTATGATCTGTATCTATCATTATTAATTATTCATTCATAGAATAAAATGGCTCCTTATTTGGTTCATGGAAATTCCATAATGTTAGTTTCTATATTTTTTTTTCAATTTCAAGCCCTTCAAACTCACTTTACAATTTCATTTTCAAAGCCTAGACACTTCCATTTACTCAATCTATTGAAAGAAAAAAAATAATCATAAGTACAAAGTAATTCTTGGTAATTAGAAGTGTGAATTGACACTGAAGTAATATTGATTCTAAACCATTTTGTACATAGAGCTTGAAAGACCATTTTTACAAAACATTAACCAATTAGACAGTCCAATCTGAATTAAAACCCATACATATCACTTTGTTTTTCATATTCCATATTTGTATTATATCTAACTTTTTAATTTAAAACTTGAAAGTTAAGATTATTAGAATATTTACAACTTCAACTTTTTCTCCAATGTATAAAAATTATTTTTACTTAAGTCACTAATACTGTCACTGAAGCCAAAACTATAGGTAAGTTTTCAGATACTTTTTATGTGCTTTCTTACCTTAGAATACATTTATTGACATGTATGCTAACTAAAAGTAATACAAATAATATTTGATATGTTCTTAGTGTTTTAAAATGTTTTAATTAGTTGAGACTATTTATTTATTTTATAGTGGTGGAGTTCAAATCAAAGGCCTCACGTGTAGAAGACAAGAACTGTATTAATTGAGCCATATCCCCATCCTTTCAATATTACATAAAATTATGCTTATAGTTTCTATTTATCATCAAATTTCTAGCTTTTATTTTTAATATATTTTGAATCATGAATATGGTAAACATGTAACTGAATCAAAATTTAAATATTAAAAACATATCAGAAAAAGTCATTTCTCTCCTTCCTATTTGTCTACTTACATCATTGAAGTACCATATTTTATGGTTCTGTGTTTTCTATGTCTTTTTCACAAGTAATCACACATTAATAATATAGTCTCATTTCTCCTTCTGTGTCACATATTGTGACCTACTTGCATATTCATCCCTTTATTCTTTTATTTCTATAATTAATAATCTATGTTGAAAAATAATAAAGCTACTGTGTGATGGTTTTGAACTTAATTAAACTTTACTGTCCCTTAATGGATCTCATGGAAATGATCTGATGTGGCTCAAAAAGCTTCACCTTTTTAAGTTGCTTGTTTTTTGTTTGTTTGTTTGTTTTTGTTTGAATTACAAACTGTATGGCCTATGGCTCAGGCTTCTCACTAGCTAACTCTCATAACTTAACTCAACCGATTCCTATTAATCTATTGTTGCCATGTGAATATATATTGTTCCCATTGGTTAATAAATAAACTGCTTTGGCCTATGGAAAGGCAGCTTAGAGGCAGGCAGGAAATCCAAACAGAGATACAGGAAAGAGTCAGTTGGGAAAAGGAGACGCCAGCCTGCTGTCCAAGGAGCAACAAGATGCCAGCAGACAGGTAACATCAAGTAGCTTGTTAATATATAGTTTAATATTTGTGAATCTGAACCTTTAGCACAATTTCTCATAAATACAATACACCATTCTTAAAACTTTTCCAGTGTTCACTGCTCTGAAGGTGAATCTATTTGTAGTTTTCCTAGAAATCTTTCTCAGTGGTAATTGACCATTTTGTTCTTCATTAGCACTGAGTCTCGCCAGAGTTTTGCTTAAGAAATTTGCTATTCTTTTAAAATGATTGCCAAGCTTTTGTCAAGGTTTTAAAAAAGTGTTTGTGAAGGTTTTATTTCCACTTCTTCTGTGAGTAAATTTGACTGTTTTTGATATGTTTAAAATAATACGTACATTTGCATTTTCCACAAAGTGTGAAACCTTGGTAAACCTTTTAGATGTTTTTGGTCCTTTTACCTTTTTGTTCATCACATTCTGTATTACAGAAAAGTCACAACAGTATTAAAGTGTTTCAGTGCACACTCTCTACAGGATTTTTAATGTAAGCATTTTTACACAATCATATTACAACACTAAAAACTGAGATGTCAAGACTTTATAAGACCATACCCAAATTCTTCAAAATTCCCTACTCTCTTTACACAGGCATCCTCTATAGTTTTTTTCCCTAGAATCCTACATAGATCTCTTTTAGTGTCCAATGTAAATCTCTTCCATTTTTAATACTGTTTATATATTAGGGAGATAGATTTTTTCCTTGGATACAAATTGCCAAGAATTCTCCAAATTTGTCATGTGTCTCTGTTCCATTTCTCTGGAACGTAATTCTTCCTTTCAAGGAAATGATTTCCTTATGTCTGACAATTTGCCTGTCAGTTAAGGTCTTTTAATTCACTAACATGACTCACTCATAATTTCCTTCATAACATTTATTAGCATTAAGACATTTATATTTATTCTTTTCTTTACACATGGAAAACAGACAGTGCTCATTTACTTCAACGCAGCCAAATTTAGACATCTCCTAATTTTTTATTGTTATTTATTGAGTTTATTACATCTATTATACAGAAACTGTGTTGTAGAAAGAGGAACCCTTGAAGTAATAAAATATAGTTTAGATAAAGCAAATTTAAATTGGCACATGATGGGTATTTTCAAATATTTAAACCTTAACGATGTGTGAAACTTATATTATGTAAATCCAAAGGCTAAGGAGCATGGCCAAATTCAGCTTCATTCCTCTTATTAACCTTTTTGATGTTGTTGGTTTTTGTTGTTGTTCTTGTTGTGTTGTGCTGCTGTTTGTTTTTTTGAGACAAAGTTTCTCTGTATAACTGCCCTGGCTGTCCTGGAGCTCCCTCTGTATATCAGGCTGTTCTCAAACTCACAGAGATCTGCTTGTCTCTTCCTCCTAAGTGCTAGGATTAAAGTCATGTGCCACTAACACCTGGCCTATTATTAAATTTTTAAAATGTATTTCCTAAAGTCACAGGGGATATTTTGCCTTATTTTGGAAGTATGTTCTAAACCATAGAGTATTTTCAGATAAAATGGATTTCAGTTTGACTGATATGTCGTGAGAAATGTCTGTATATAAAATTAGTTTCACTAAATACATTCTACTAAATGTATGTCCAGAGATGGAATTGTATAAAGCCATCACACACACACACACACACACACACACACACACACACACACACACACCACCACCACCAACAGCAACAACAATAACAAACAGCAACAAAAATCCTACCAGAGGTGAAGTTTTTTATAATTAATCTTTTAGAATAAAGTAACAATTTAATGTTGTGTCAATGGGACTGCTATATTGAAAGTTGTAACATTTTTAACAACTAAATGGGAGAAATACTTTGGTTAGGAAAGTTTTTTATTTAAAATAATCCAATATTTGTAACCATTTTCTTGCTTCTTATGTGCGTCAAGTTCTGTTTTGATATACTTACCAAAAGCAGACAAGTTACATATATTTACTGATCTTTTAAAGAGAGATTACAGAGACATTAAACATATTATATTTGAACTGTGGTTTTGAAATTTATGACTGAGTTAATGACAGAAAGCTAAAATCCAAGTCCTCATGCCCAAAGCAGTTATATATAAACAGAAACCATATCCAGGCATATAGTCAGTATCTGGTATAATGGAAGCCCTGTTGTCTTGAAGAAACAACTTAATGTAATGTGCAATCTGAGGTTTCAATGGCAGACTTTTGGGCAGTAGGATGCCTACTGAGTCACAAAATTCCAATTACAGGAGTGGTCCCCTTCATGCATTGACCTGTCATTAACTCATTATTTTATATAACAATTATAGGGCATTCAATAATCATATCTAATTAAATACTTAAAAGATATGTGCAGATGAATTCTAATTTTCAAGTACAGTGGATATACTATAGTAGCTAAAATTGGGGAACATGAAATAGCAATAAATTATTACGTGGTTAAATATTGAAACCCATATGCACGTTAGTTATTGTGGTTTAAATATGAAAGGCCCCTTAGTGCTTTGAAAGTTTGGTCCCTGTCTGGGCCCCCCTTCATGTTCAAAACATGGAACTTTTAGGATGTGGAGTCTATAATGGAATTAGGTAACTATAAAAGGGGTCTCTAGTTTCATTCTCTGGCTGCACTTCCTGGTCACTGTGCCATGAAGAACCAAGGCCACAGGCTCCCACTGGCTGGAAATCTGTCATGCCTGCCCCAAGAAGATGAACTGAAAGCTTCTAATACCACAAGCCACAATAAATCTGTCTTCCATGAAGTTTTTTTTTGTCAGATATTTTGGTCAGACTGACACAAAAGTAAGGAACACAGCTGGCTACTGGACGAGCCAGATGTAGTCCAGACTCTTGTTTGTTTGTTTAGGGCAGATATTCTGCAAACCACCAAAGAAATTCTGCAGTTCCATAATCACCTCTACATTTCTCTGGTGCATTGAATTTGCAGCAGAGAGTGAGTTTTCACATGCACCTGCACTGTTTGATGTTTATAAAAATGGCAATTATGATGATGTACCATTGAAACGAAACTTCACTGGATGGAAATTAAAGAGTGAAAACAATGATCTGCTGAAAACTATTATTGTGTTGGGCATTCCATTCATCAAAATTGCAATTAATTTTTTCCTTTCTATCATCATTGTGACTGAAACAAAGGGCAGTAATCGCATCTGGTTACAGATTTAAAAAGCGAGCACGTCCTGCTTTTACTAAGCTTTGTAAGTGCTGCGTTTACACTGTTAGATGAGATAGTTAAAATCCCCTGATGTTCAATGTTTTATATTTATTATGATTTAGTCTCTGGAGAATTTGCATCTCAACTATGGGAGCAGGATTGGAATAACAATAACTACCATAAACAGTCTTGTTTCCAGTTGTTATGACATGTCTGTGATATCATCATACCTGAGGGAAAAAAAAGCCATCCCATGCATTGTGATCTTTTGGTTCACATTTGACCTAAAGCAGTAACTTCCGCAAAGCCAAGCTTGCACAGGAACATTCATATTCCTTTGCTTTAGCGTGTGCTGCTGTAGGAAGAAGTCCTTTCCTCTTCTTTGTTTTACTATGATTTCTTTTTTTATCCTTCTATTTTTCTGCCTCATTTTTCCTAGTGACTGTTTATCACTAGTGCTAGAATAAAAAGTACAAGACAGTCTATATGGCTCTTCTCCAAATTTGAGTTTGTAGATGTAATTCTGAATGGTTTTACTAAATAAGAAACACAGAGCCAAATGCAGAGTTAAAAGCCCCAGAGGTCAGAGAGTAGTAGGTAAGAGCTGAGATCAAGACCGCCTTCTTACCACCCACTGCCGCTGCCGTCCTTCCTCTGAGAAAGAGAGCTACTTCCTGTGTGTCTGTCCTTTTATTGACATTCTGTTCTGCCTTCTCATTGGTTGTAAACCCAACCACAGGACCTCCTCATTACTGTCTGTCTATACAGACCTCCAGGTCTCTATAGTTGGTATTGAGATTAAAGACGTGTGTCTCCAAGCTGGCTATGTCCTTGAACACAGAAACTCTGCCTGCCATGTGATCAGATTAAGGGCCTGTGCTACCATTGCCAGACTTCTGCTATGGCTTGCTATTAGCTCTGACCCCCAGGCAACTTTATTTATTAACATACAAATGAAAATCTCATTTCAGCTCAAGTAAAATATCACCATATGAGTTTGGCTTTGAGTCCATAATAGTTCCTTGACTCAGTTTCCTCCTTCCATTTGCTTCTAAGGCAACCATATTCATACTCTGCAAAAAGGGTTTTCTTGTGATGTCCTTGACCCCTCTGGTTGCTACAATCCTTCTTCCTCTTCAGCAGGATTCCCCAAGGTAGGCCTAATGGTTTTATTTTTCTTTATTTTGCATACCAACCATAGTTTCCCCTCCCTCCTCTCCTCTCATTCCCTCCCCCCAACATCCTTTCTACTCCTCTCCCCAACTCACCCTTCCTCCCTCTCCATTCAGATAAGGTAAAGTCTCCCTTGGGAATCCACAAAGCATAGCATTTCAAGTTGCCATAGGACTAAGCTTCTCCCCGCCTGCATCAAGGCTGAACAAGGCATCACACCACAGGGAACAGATTCCAAAAGGCCAGATCATGCATCAAGGACAGGTCCTGGTCCTACTACTAGGGGCACCACAAAAAACCAAGCTACAGAACTGTCACCCAGATGCAGAGGGCCTAAGTCGGTCCCATGCTGGCTCCCTAGATGTCTGTCTAGAGTCTGTGAGCTTCTACAAACTCAGGTCAGCTGTCTCTGTGGGTTTTCCTGTCATGATCTTGACACCCCTGCCCCTTGTTCATATAATCCCTCCACCTTCTTTTCAAATAGACTCCCAGAGCTTGGCCCAGTGCTTGGCTGTGTATCTCTGCATCTACTTCCATCATGTACTACAAGAAAGCTCTATGATGACAATTAGGGTAGTCACCAATCTGATTACAGGAGAAAGTCAGTTCAGGCACCCTCTCCACTGTTGCTAGGAGTCTTAACTGGGCTCATCCTTATGGTTTCCTGAGAGTTTCAATGGTACCAGGTTTCTCCCTAATCCCATAATTGCCCCCTCTATCAAGACATCTCTTTTATTACTCTCCCCCTCTGTCCTGCCCCAACTCGACCATCCTGATCCCTCATGTTCTCATCCCCCCCCCATTCCTTTTCCTAATGTTTTACTATGGGTCTTTGCATCTGTTTCTATCAGTTGCTAGATGGAGCCTCTGTGATAACTATTGGGCTAGAAACCAACCTATGAGTACAGCAGAATACTGTAGGTATCCTGACAGTAAAATTGTTTTTACTCCTGTCATGTTTGGTTCTAACTTTGCCTAATACAAGGTGAGGTGCTTAGTCTTACCAAAGCTTGATGTGCCATGCTTTGTTGATATCCCCCGAGGCCTGCCTTTTTCTGAATAGAAGTGGGAGAGGAATGGATGGGGGAGGAGTGGGAGCAGAATGGAGGTGTGGGGGAAGGGCCTGGGAGGAAAGGGGCGAGGGGAAACTGCAGCTGGGATGTAAAATAAAAATAAAATAAAATAAAATAAAATAAAAAGAGCAGGAAGATGCTTTCTTAATTCCTGGGGATAGAGATAATGAGATCAACATTAAGGTGGGGGTTTTTTTTGTATCTTTGACTCAGAGATGCCTGCTTTCTGTGTCTTCTTCTGATCTTCCCCACTTGCCTATCTCATTCCCCTCTCTTAAAAGAAATATTTGACCTTCCAGCATTGTGGTGCAAACAAATGCCCTTTCACTTCATTGCTACTTTAGAGGTCTTAACTTCAAATATAGTGAGATTTGACAGAACTCCAAGGCAGGACTCTAAATTGTGAATTTTATAGTGACAAATCTGACTAGAACAATATGATCCAATGAACTAAGGGGTATTTTTCTTGATTCTCGGCTTTATTTAGATGCCCCTTCCTTCAACTTACCATTCAGTGTTCCTTAATATCTTATTTTTATCATTTCTTGAATGGAATTCACCCATAGTGTGCAGTTTACAGAGCCTATTTGATGTGATGTTAGCACAAATCAAACCCAAAACACATAGTATTGATTGTTATGTCCATCAAATGTTTAATAATATTATCTCGTCTATCAAGGCATGTTTTCTATATTGAGGGTTTGGTAGTAAACAAGACAGACTTCCTACTGTGATTAACTTATGATCATTTGAAGAAGAGACAGAGAAATTAAATGGATTACTAAAGTATAAAAATATATGCAGGAAATAGAGGGGTATGTATAAATAGAATTTGGGTGAAGAAGATATAAAATAATTTTAAATAACTACTCAGAGAAGCAATTCTGAAAAGGATTGACATTTGAGCTAAAATCTGACAGATGAAAAGGAGCTAAGAATACAAAACTTTATGAATGAAATTCATGTGAAGATAGAAAGGCAGAAAGATCAGACCAGAGACACCAGAAAGTAGTGTGTTCAAAGAACAGAAAGCAGTTATGATTGGATTTGAGGCCTGCTCCACAGGATAGAATTTTCTGTCTGATACAGTAAGCCTGGTCAAAAACCCATGACTGGAAAGGTTTTGTGCCCTAAGGTAGAACCTGCTATTGGTATTTTGATAAGTAGTCCTGCTGTGAAACGACCTTCTAAATGTTTATGCTTATATATCCGTAGACATGTGATTTTTCTCAGTCTTCATTAGTGAAACTGCTTTTTGCAATAGAGAGGAATCAATGGAAATATGCAAACTGTGAAGTTATTGTCAGTGGGTAGTTTTTAGGAGAGGAAGAATTATTCTTTTTTGGGGGAATGTAGCCACTGGTAGGCTTCACATTCTCTATTGAATTGTCCCACATACATATATATCTGGAGAAATGGATTAACAAAAAACGATAACAATAGCAATAACAGACATTAAGTTGGGATGTGGTATGGTGTGAAAACATTGGAAGAGTCAGAATGGGGCATATTAATGTATGAAATTCTCAAAACTAAAGAAAAACTTAAAACAACAAGGAACAGAAGGCATTGGAATATGGCCAAAGCAGGGAGATAAGCAACAGGTGAGGTGAGGGTGGAAAGCTTTGCCAGGCCTACAGGCAGCAAGGACTGATAAGCCACAGTGAAGAGTGTCTTCTAATCACATATTCTCAGATTCCTTTATACAAACAACAATCAGGATTCTCTTGGGCTAGTACTGTTCCCTCATGATGGTTTTTCTGGGTTCTTTTAAGAAATGAATCATTGAAAAAAACTAAATTTGTTCATATGCTTTTATCCTTATTGCTGACATAAATCATGTTTTCAAGTCAGATACTATCATTGTCATCTAGTGTACTATTTAGCTTTATCTGTCCATGTCAACTACAATATCCTGTGTAATTCTCGGTATGGTGCCACTTCTGCATAACTGTCAGAAACTAGGTCATAAATGAATTGATTAATGTCATCTTTGCTAATTTCAGACAGGATGCTTGAGACAGTTCTATAAACCAAGAATCCAAAGTTGAAAGTGAGATGATTTTTTTTCAAATAGTCTGCAGTAGAAAATGTACAATCACACATTGAAAAAACATATAAATAAAAAGATCTTTAAGTGATGAACGCTATCATGAAAGATTCTTTCCCACAGAACATTTATATAAACAAGAAATGAGTTAGAATGTTAATTAAAGAAAGGATGCCAAGATCTACACATTTAAAAATAATTACTATTCTTTTTTATTTTTTTCAAGACAAAGTTTATGGTTTTGGTGCCTGTCCTGGATCTCGCTCTGTAGACCAGGCTGGCCTCAAACTCACAGAGATCTGCCAGGCTCTGCCTCCTGAGTGCTGGGATTAAAGATGTGTACCACCACTACCCAGTTAAAAATTACTATTTTTACTATAATTATTTGTAAGTTGTTTATAGCATTAGGAGAAGGACAATTTTGAGGGACAGTAATGGGCTACATCACATATCTGAGTAATCATTAAGTTTAATGTTTTATTAAAATGTCACATTTGAGGTGTTTTATTTTGTTGAGTGCACTGATTTTCAGAAAGAGTCTGACTCATTAAGTTTCACATAATTCCTGCGAAATTCTCCATAGTATACTATAATGTATCCTGAAAGGCAGCTTTACTATTTGTTTTTTTCTGTTGCTTGATCACTTCAATGAGCCTCAAAGTAACAATGAAATAAGAGGATATAAGATATGTTTATTGGAAGCAACACTGCTAAGGTAAAACCATTCAGTTTTCTCATCTGGTGGCACAAGAAAGTAGGGAAATGGAGACCTTCTGTCTCACCAGAACAACTTCATCCTCATGGTCCAACATGGATTAC
Source organism: Peromyscus melanophrys (assembly GCA_902168415.1). NCBI lineage: Eukaryota > Metazoa > Chordata > Mammalia > Rodentia > Cricetidae > Peromyscus > Peromyscus melanophrys. Next base: position 9,063 of record CABHPR010114419.1, on the reverse strand, counting down.
CACCTTTTTTTGCAACTGTAACACAGAGTATATGAAAAGATGATATGGTCAATTGCATTCACAATTGCAAATTTTTCCACTTTGCAACCATCAGAATTACAAAGCTTATGTCAACTCATTTTACTTTTGAAATCTTAGTCACATGAATCCTAATTACAAATGCTATAGAAACTCGGAAATAGACACTTTAGTCAGAGTGGCCTAAGGCTGAATCAGATGGTTGTGCATGGATATTGGAAATTAGCAAAGCACCACTGCATCAGAATAAGAGGCAGTCACAGACAAGCTTGAATCTTATGATTTTATGACTGGGACAAATTACTTATAATTTGGGGTCTTTAATATTATCTATCAATTTAAAAATGTATGTTTTGCTTATCTTACACTTTCTGATTGCTTTCAGGGCATGGAATACATAGCAGATAGTCACTCACTTGCATCCTTAGTACATATTATCTACTTAAAACTGCGTAAAACTACCATAATGTCAATATCCATGCTTTCTGGGTCATGGTGTCCATTAAACTTGCTTCCACTACTGCAACTTCTGTATTTGGATAGTTACTTTATTCTCTTAGAATTTAATTTTTCTTTTGTAAACTATTAGGCTTTTAAAAATCTGATTACCTCATTGTAGAGTTACTTTAGAATGTTAGTAAATCTTACATGGCTAATACCATATATTTAGATAATAAACCCATCCTGATATTAATATTTGAATAAACTTGTTATGTTGGAGGTACACCAAGCAATGTTACTTTCTAACCCTACACAATTTGCTACAGCAAACTAAATCTCACCATTTTGTACCTTACTGTGTCTGCCATGGGGTAAATACACAGTGAATTCAAGCTTATAAAATCAGTGACTATTTCAGAGCAGGGAAAAGAACACATTAGGGGTTTAAGCATGTTGGTTTTAATTCTTCGGAGACACTGATTATCATCTTGAGGAATTATGGAAATTATTTTTATTGTCTGAGTTTTAGTCTGTTTTTGAACCAAGTTTTACTCTGCTGGGGAGGACTGCCTCAAAAATGTCAGTTCTCCTGTCTACTTCTCCTAAGGGCTGGGATGACTGACATGTCCACATGCACAGCCTGTGTTTTAGTTTCTCTGATTGCAATATAGGTGTAGGACTGTTGTCTATATGATTTTTAAATGTATGGAAAATATATATTGAGTGGCCATCAGTCATGAAAGCCTGATTAAAATGTGGGGATGCAATTTGGCTCAGGTGGATTCTAGCCACCCACAGGCCAGCCTTGTCCCTCAAGGCCTGGGCTGACTAGAAGATATCCATGGGCCTTCCCAGCACCTAGTGATGCATGGTAGGCGAGTCCCATTATGACGATCAAATATGTTGTGGAGAAATGGGAGAGAAAGAGAAGCAGAATGCTTCATGTGTTGTGGAAAGAGGCAGAATGGAAGAAGTGAAGGAGATGGAGTAGGCTGATGTAGGAGGCATGCTTGCCACCCCGAGTCACAGTGATGTCAGGGCTAGGCTGCTGTGTAGGGCCATGTCTGGTTCCATGGCCCTACAGCAGCTAGGGTTGGAGTCTATATCTATGGTTCCTTTTCTAATTGAAGGCCTTGTGTTTGCCTGGGGTCTAATCAGCCACTTGGGACCAAGTTGGTGCCCAAGGGCCATGGTACAGCCATGGCCATACAGATCTCAACAGAACTTACCACTAACCGCTGCCAAGACGACACTTGAATCAGGGCTGCAGCTAGAGGCCGTGTCTGAATCCATGGCCCTACTGCGGCCAGGGTCTGTGTTGATGACCAGAGCTCCTGTTGGCATCCAGGGTCATTCAGATGCCCGAGGTCTGGGGCCATGTTCATGTCCAAGAGCCATGCTGCCTCTGGGGCCATGCTGATCTGAGTGGCCTGCACTGCCACCTGGGGCAACTGTGACTTCCAGACCTGACTGCTGCTGAGGACCATGGTCCTACTGCAGCCAGGGACTGAGTTGAATTCTGAAGACTGTATTGCCACCAAAATTCACACAGAGGCCTGGTGTCAGGGCCACAACCTGCAGCGGTTTTGGTGTTCAGGGACCCTGCTGCTGCCAGAGCCATCCTTGTGTGAGTGGCCTGTGCTTCCTTCTGTCCAGAGTCAAGTTGTTTCCTGGGCCTGAGCTGCTGCTAAGGGTTCATGTATGTGTCCCTGGTCCTACTGAGTCTGGGATCTTTGTTGTTGTTTGTACCTGTGTCACATCAGGGGGCCACAGGAACAATGCATGTTGAAATCAGAGAGTCATGCTGAGCCAGTCCCACACTTCACCAGGCCAGGAAAAGCTGCTTGCCCTGCCCGTCACTGGACACAACAGCAAGAGAGCTGGCCCTGACCATCATGGGCGAACTGGCCCTCACACTGGAAAGAGATGGCCTCATGCCTCACCACAGGCATCAGAGAGCTGGCCCAGATAGCATAGGTGTAGAGTAGCTGGCTCCACCCCTCACTTGAGAGGGTTAGCCCTAGTTGTCCAGATTGATAAGCCCAACTACCACTTAGACCCATAGTCGGGCCTTAGTTTGGCGCATCCTAACATCTGCCCCATTTAGAGCTCGTGAAGGATCTGGTCCTGTGCAACAATACTGAATACTGTAGAATCGCAATGACTCAAAGCGGCCACCATAGGATATCCAAAAGTAGTTTTAGTGAGGATCCAGGCATGATGGTGTACCAGAAACCAAAGACCTTGACTCATCGTAATGAACATTTGCTAGTAAAGCTGATTAAATAAAAGGGCATATTATGTGACACACTGTAACTCTCAATTCCAGCATAAATGAAGCGGTGTTGGAGAGGTGGAAACCTTGGAGAATTAAAGAGTGTTGTTTGTTTGTTTGCTTTGTTTTGTTTTGGTATTTTTTATTTTCTTTTGAGGGGACATTGTAAGGGTGAGCAGAGGATATGGAAGGACTGGGAGGTAAGCAGAATTAGGGTACATGAGGTAAAATTCCCAAAGAATCAAGAAAGAAATTATGTGACATTAAAGTAGGGGGGCTAAATAATTAGAAAATATAATATATGATGTGCCATGATAATTTTGCTTTAGATTCCAAGTGAAATTCAAGACTATGAATCCCCTGCCATTCTCCTTTCTTTTTCTCTTGGACAGGCATAAGTCATATTAGTGTTCATGGTTCTTCACATCTTTCAAACCTCTAATTTTGTGTATATACATTCCCTTTAAAGTTCTATGATTCTGTAATAAGTAAGGAAATCAGTGTATTTTACTAAGCCATAAGTATGCAACCATCAAGGCTTTCCCCATGAATAATGAAGAACTAGTAGAAAGAGGAATTTAATGGATATTGTTAGAATTTGAAATTAATGCCTTCCTTTGGGTATGAAAGGTACTTTGCTTGCGGAATACGAATCTGGCATGAACTTCATAGAGATCCAACCTCCTCTAACTGCTAAGTCAGTTTTCTGCAAAGTCTTCATAGTTCATCAGTCTTCTACTGCCTTCTGCCTCCAGATCTATAAACAATGACTAGGAACATAAAAGTCTCAAGCAAACTCTATTACTTTTTGAAGAAGGTCAGAGTGATCTCAATGAACGAAACAGCTCATAGTTAATATAATAGTTATCATGCTTTTAAGTACATGTGATCTAAATATGGAAATTTTAGAATAAAATTCACTCATAATACTTATTCAATTCATTATTGTTTTTGCTATTTTTAGTCATTTCTTTTTGTGTTTTAATGGCTTACAAATTAAGCCATTGGTCTCAGAGATGCAAACATAAAAGTCATATTTTCTTGATAGATAATGGGAGTTCACATGAAATCTTATGTTACATCAGATGGGGAAAAGACTGACAAGGAATTTATTTGGATACTTATGAAGGTAGTGTTTCCCAAACGAGAAAGGCTTTCTATGTCAGCTGTAGCATTTTAACCTCTCCCTGTGTCTGTGATGACATATGCACACACTTGTGATTGTCCTTCTCCAAGGTTCATAATGTCTTTCTTAATGCTCAGGAGTTATGGACAGAATGGCTCTCTAGCTGCACTTTATGAATGATTTTTCATGTTTTACCTGTTTCAGTTCCACTCTTTATAAGGAGAAAAAGTATATTCAGAGAGCCATAGATATGCATGTAGTGATTCTCCATTAAAAGATTGACAGTGTGAAGTACTGTAGTTTGAGAGTATTATGCCTATCAGCCAAAGGGCACCACTCAAGCTAATGGAGTCTTCATTTCCTGTAATCACTATTCTACCCTTTGCATATAAGCAAAGGACAAAATACCTAAGAAGTACTTGAGAAAAGAAGTTGGCAAAGAAACAAAAGCCAATATTTGACACAATTTCTCAGTGTCAAAGAAGTGTCTGTGTGTGTGTGTGTGTGTGTGTGTGTGTGTGTGTAGGTTAATTTGCATATGTTCATGTTGGTAAGCGTTCCTATGTGTACATATGTGTATAGATGAATCTGTGTGTGTGTGTTCAACAATGTATCTTTGCATATGATGACAAAAGGTCAATTATAGAAACTGTTCCTTAGGAGCTACAGGTGCCACCTGCTTCAATTTTTTAGACAGGGTTTCTCGTTTCACTGGAGATCACTAAGTAGTATAAATTGGCTGACCAGCAAGCTCCAAACTTCCAATATGTGAAACTTCAGCTATTCCATCATAATTCTCCTAGTGTTGCCAATTTGCTACTGTACATTAGTATGCTTACTCATGATATTTAAATTCAGAAGTAGAATTTCTTTTCTTTTTAATATGTCACTTAAAGTACATGAAAGAAATTAATCTTGAATAAAACCAGAGTGTTTTTTTTTGTTCTGTTTGCATATCAGAAGTGTTTACCAGTCACATGAAAGTAAATTTGGAGACAGCAAAACACTATATACTAATTTTGTCTGGGAAAAGTCCAGTTTGAATATGCAAAGTTGTCAGTCAAGCCATGTTCAGAAGCCAAAAATTTGCCTGAGAAAATATAGCTATATTATATTATTTGTATTTATATTATATTATATATAGTATATATAATATTGTATTATATATTGTATATATAATGTATATATATTGTAATATAATATATTATATTGTAACTATATTATATCTATTTGTATAATTAGTCTTTATGTCAGAGTAATATTCATAAACAATTTTCAAACAGTCTATTTCAGTTCACAGCCAAGAAAACTAAGATATAGAAAAGTAGATTTAAAAATATATATTCTCAGTTCTTGGCTGGAATCTAGGACTCAAAGGATTTTTGCCTTTCAGCATAATATAAATACAATACAGTTAAAATATCTTGGTAAATGCTAAACATTATTCATTTTCAATGTATCACATGAATAGTTAACTTGGGTCATTTTTATACAAAGCCTTTGTACTAAAATACGTTTAATTAAAAATATTCAAAACTAATGTGTAGGTATTCTTTTTCTGAAACAAGATTTAAAAGTTGAACATTGAGAAAAAAAGCATAAACACTACTGTCACCTCATTAGTTGTAGAAAATGCCTTTGACAAAATCCAACACTCCTTCATGAAAATGTTCTGGAGAGATTAGATGTACAAGGAGCATAGGTAAACTTAATAAAAGCAATTTAAAGCAAGCTTATAGCCATCATCAAATTAAATGGAAAGAAAATCAAAGCAATTCCCCTGAAATAAGGAACAAGCCAAGGTTGTCCATTCTCTCCACATCTGTAGCAGGAAGTTTTTTCTCCAGTCCCACCCCGCCCCGTGGTCCCACAGCTGCTTATAAAATAATCGCTCAGAGGTTTAATATAATTTATAAACTATATGGCCTATGACAGGCCTCTTTGTAGCTGGCTCTTATGTCTTAAATTAACCCATTTCTATTAATCTACATTTTGCCATGTGTTCCCTGGCTTATCGGTCTGCTGGCTTGTTGTTCCTTGGGCAGCAACCTGGCATCTCTCTCCAGACTCTGCCTTTCTCTTCCCTGTCTCTCTCCTTGGATTTCTCACCTGTCTCTAAGCTACCTTGCCATAGGCCAAAGCAGCTTATTTATTAACCAATGGGAAAAACATATATTCACAGCATACAGAAAGACATCCCCTAACACATATCTATTCAACATCATACATGCAGTTATAGCTACAGCATTAAGACAATACAAGATCAAGGGGATTCAACTTGGAAAAGAAGTAAAAGTATTGTTATTTGCAAATGGTATGATAGTATACATAAGTGACCATTGTAACTCTGCCAAGGAACTCCTACATCTGATAAATAGCTTCAGTGAAGTGGCTGGATACAATATTAATTTAAAAAAAGACATAGTTCTTCTATATACAAATGACAAATGGACTGATAAAGAAATCAGAAAAACAACACCTTTCACAATAGCCACAGAAAATATAAAATAACTTGGTGTAACCCTAACCAAGGAAGGTAACAACTTGTATGACAAAAATTTAAAAGCTTTGGAGAAGAAAAAAATGAAGACATCAGAAGATTGAAAGATCTCCCATGATCATGGATCAGTAGGATTAACATACCTAAAATGGACATCTTACCAAAATCAGTTTACAGATTCACTGCAATTCCCATCAAGATGTTAACACAATTCCTTATAGACCTTGAAAGGACAATTCTCAACTTCAAATGGAAAAAGAAAAAACAAACAAATAAACAAACCAGGATATCTATAACCATCCTGAACAATAAAAGCACAGCTGCAGGTATTACTATCCCTGACATCAAGTTGTACTAGAGAGGTATAGTAAGAAAAGTTGTATTATATTGACATAAAACAGACACATTCATTAATGGAATCAAATTGAGGACCCTGACATAAAAACCCACACCTATGGACCTCTGGTTTTTGATTTAAAAAAAAAATCCAGAATTACACACTGGAAAAAAGACAGCATCTTCAATAGTGGTCCTGGTCTAACTGAGTGTCTGCATGTAGAAGAATGCGAATAGATCTATATCTGATACCCTGTGTAAAAATCCAGTCCAAGTGGATCAAAGACCTGAAAATAAAATCAGATGCACTGAGCCTGATAGAAGAAAAAGTGAGGAATAGCTTTGAATGCTTTGGCACAGGAGAAAACTTTCCAAAGAAAACCCTAATAGCATATGCATTAATCTCGACAATTAATAAATGGGACCTCATAAAACTGAAAATCTTCTATAAGTCAAAGGGCATTCTTAATTGAACAAAATGGCAGCCTACAGAATGGGCAAATATTTTTACCAACTCCACATCTGACAAAGGACTAATATCCAATATATATAAAGAACTCAGGGACTAGGTATCAAAGGACCAACTAATCCAATTAAAAACTGGGTTATAGATTTAAACAGAACTCTCAATAAAGGAATCTCAAATCTGCAAAACACTTAAAAATATTTAACATCCTTAGTTATCAGGGAAATATAAATCAAATCTACTTTTGAGATTCCATCTTAAACTGGTTGTGATGGTTACGATCAGTAAAACAGTGACAACTCATGCTGGTGAGAATCTGGAGCAAGGAGGACACTTCTCCATTGCTGGTGGAAGGGCAAGCTTGTACAGGTACTTTGGAAATCCATATAACAGTTTCTTAAAAAAAAATGGTAATCAATCTACCTCAAGACCCAGCTATACCACTCTTGGCCATATGCCCAAAGGATGCTCAATTCTGCCACAGGGACACTCAACTAAGTATCTTCATTGCTGCTTTTTTCAAAATAGCCAGAAACTAGAAATAGCCTAGAAGTCCCCCAACTGAGAATGGATAAAGAAAATGTGGTACATGCTCAGCTGTTAAAACAAAATGACAACATGAAATTTGCAGGCAAATGGTTGGAACTAGAAGAAAATCATCCTGAGTAAGATAATCCAAACCCTGAAAAAAAATACGGTATGTACTCACTCACTTAAAGTGGATAACATCTGTTAAGTAAATGATAATCAAGCTATAATCCACAGACCCAGAGAGATTGGGTAAACAGGAGGGCTCTAGGGGAGAAGTGTAAATTTCCCTGAGAAAGGAAAATAGAATAGATTCTATGGGTGCACTGGGGGTAGGTGAGGATGGAGCAGTAGAGATCAGATTGGAGGTAGGCTGAAGGGAGAGAGTGCTAAGAGAGGTGACTGGAATTGGGTGGTGTTTGGGGCACACTGCAGAAAACTACTGCAGTGGAAACTTCCTGGAGTCTATGAAGGTGATCCTAGAGAGGACTCATAGTGATGGGGGATATGGAGTCTGAACTGGCCGTATCTTATAGCCAGGCAACCCTCCCAGTGGCAGGACAGGTTGGTTTTGACTGAGCTGTTTGGAGAGTGTCCTGTGGAGATCCCTAAGAAACCCAGCCTGAAGCTAGGACAGAGGACTCCTCTATGCAAATGGAACAACATGTATATAGCTCTTTGAAGATAGAAAGGTTGAGCTCATGCGTGCATGGAACCTTCTTCTAAATGTTCTAGTCTCTGGTGATGGAAGGTACTCTGCAAGCTACTGAAAGAGAAATGTGGACACCAACCCAGTCACACAACCGCTGACCTACAGTCTGTCCTGTCTGCAAGAGATGCTGTGGCAATGGTGGCTCATAACTTCTGGGAGTGGCCAAGTATGTCTGATTTAACTTGAGTCACACACACTCCACTAGAGGGAATCCATGTGCTACACTGCTAGGATGGCCCATAACCAGAGACTGTATAGCCTAGCAACCTAGGGTAGAATTAAACAGGATTAGTCTAAAAAAAAAATCAATGAAATTATTCCTATTGATTGTCTGCTATACTCATAGATCAGTGCCTTTTCTAGTCTTCACCAGGGAGTCTTCCTCTAGCAGCAGATGGGAAAGGATGTAGAGACCCACAGGCAGACATTATGCAGAGAGTTATCTATCAGGTCCCTTCGCTGGAGTTCTGGGGAGCCAAGAAAGAGTGGATGGAGAGTTTGTAGGAGTCAGAAGAGATGGAGGACACCAAGAGAACATTAATCATTGAATCAACAAAGCAGGATTCATATGGGCTCACAGACTGCAGTAGCAAACATGGGGCCTCCCGTTTTCTACACTAGGTCCTCTGAATATATGCTGTAGATGTTGTTTGGTGTTTTT
>CABHPR010114418.1:0-56824 GCA_902168415.1 Peromyscus melanophrys | reverse complement strand
CCAAAAAAAATGTGTCTGGTTATTTTCCTTAATACAGTAGGACATATAAGGCTCCAGCAGCTTCTCAGAATTACACACGCTCTTTGAAGGGACATAGCTACAACTGTATTTTTTAACTTAAAAGGATTTACATTAAGGATCAAAACACTGCATTCTTTTTCCCTCAGAGCATGTCTGAAGACAGACTGGAGTGAATTTCCAATAACTGCTTTTATTGCTTGAATCCATTTATCTCCCCGTTCTGAGTTCATAATCAACTCAAATGATACTAGAAATGTGGCCTAATTAAAAACACAAGATCTGCTATTCCATTAAAAAGAAAGAGCATGATTCAGTGTGTAATCTGGAACAAAGAATCCTTTTCAGTGTATGTTCATTAAACACCATCCCAGAACTTGAAAAGAGCTCATATTTTCTAGAAGAGATTGTGACCTCTCCGACATTCATGTCCGTCACCCTGGGAGGAGTCACTACTGTATTGTGTGCAGACTACATTTCATCTCGCTTTCATTGGCATGTGGTCCTCACCTATAGGTCTGATAAAAACCTGGGGGAAGACTGGTTTACTTATTTCTACTCTGTCCAAGTTTGGGTAGGCAAATAATAAAGCTTGTGACAACTTTATAAGCATGATACAAATCAACTTTAATGGCTATTATCCCTATGAAGAATACACAAAATAAACCTAGTGATTATTCAAAGTGAATCTTAACCCAAAAGCTCTTGGCAGCATGGTATCTGTGGCTTGGATTGGCTTAGGACAACAACCAGCCACAGAAACAGGACCATTGACTCTCCTTAGCTCAGTGTGGACGTTTGTGGTGCAGGATGATCTTTTTCCTCAGGGGAGTGAAGTCCTTCAGGAACACAGCCTTCCTTTGTGAGGGACAGAGCAGCAGCCTGGGAATGAGCATGGAAGTGTCATGCCATCTAGGAATGGAATGACCACAGCCACCTAACAGACCTAAATATTTGCAAGATGGATTAAGAAGAGTCTTTAGAATCAATGTGATATTTTTATAATCTGAATTCCTTAGTGATAACTTCAAATCTGAGTGATAACTCTGAGACCCTTACTGACCCCTAACACTCCTAAATAATCACGTGGGATTAGTCTGTGGTTAGTGGTTTGGTGTTGAGTGAACTTCCCGCTCTCATTCATTCACTCACTCATTAAAAAGTTATAGACTTTTTGATAGTCTATAGACCAACCAACTCCTAAACTTCGTTGCACGTAGATTAGGGACCGCAAGAATGAGCAGGTAAATGGGGCAGCTGAGCTGAGAAGCAATAGAAGACAAATGTTTGAAGTACCCAGCTTCAGTTCTGAAAAATGCATCTTCAGATTTCTTGAAATATTATGAAGTCTGAGACCACAGAAACACATTTGGACATGGACCCAGGCAGCAGAGCCAAAAGTCAACAATAATTTTGAATTATCTATGGCAACACAGCCTGTGTAACTAGAGGACGCTCGCACGGCATACTGGCACTAATGGTGAATGACATCCTGCCTGTGCACTCTCCCGCCAGCAGGTCCTGCCTCTTGCTCTGGGCTTTACCTACTGCTGTCCTGATGTTTTTATTCCGCTTCTTTAATATGATAGTTTATCATCTGAGACCCTCAAAACTCCTCCACATTCTACAGCTACACGGAAAAGAGTTGCTGGCTCCTGTCTGCACGTGGCTTTAATTTTTTTTCCCCCAGCATGGTTTGCTCATGAACTTATGAACTGTGAACATCTGGGCTGGTGGCCCAAGGAAATAGCTTATCATTAATCTATACGATAAGTATCTTCAAATCAATTGCTTTCTCTGATCCCTGTCCATGCAACTGGTAGGAATGTGTGCGCTATCAGCATTCCATGCAAGTGAAGGGTAGCTGAGTGTGGAGGCAGCAAGCATCAACATCTCTTCATCAGATAATCTAGTTCCCCCATCTAAAGCAGGTCAATAATTTAAAACCAATTACCAAGGTAAAATGAATTACCAAAGACAATTGACTATGCACCTCTCACCCCTATCCAGGGTGTGCCAGCATTTCCCACTCTCCTTGCCTCAAATGTTTTTTACTTGATTTACTCAAAAGTTGCCTTCCTCTCCCGGTTCTAGAGTCACCCCAGGATTTCATCTTTTGCTATGTATTCATTTAGAATTTTCCTCCCCATATAATGACCAGTGACTGACTGTTCACTTTCATCACAGGTGATCATTGCCCTTCATCGACCTTCTTCCTCTCTCATAATCCACTTGATTTTCATAGAAACTCAACACTGTTAGAAAATCAAATCAAGATTAAAAAAAAAAATGTTCCCTGCAAAGAAAGCCAAGCTTAAAACTGAAATCGTCACATCAGAAAGGGAGACGGTATGCAACTTGGGATCTCAGTTTATCTTCCAAGTTCATAGCTTATGTAGTGTGTAAAATGTTTTATCATTAATTAGGAAGGGATGATGGTGTCAACGGAGGACCCAAAAGAAAACCACACAACGTTAGCTACTAGATCGTGTGTCTGTGATAGACACCAGCTCTGTCACCAACATCATGATGAGAGGGCATTTCACAGAACAAACCTTAGAGAAACAAAGGGACTTGTACACATGGCTATGAGTCACATCGTTCATTCATTTACATACTCAGAAATGTCCAGTTAGAGCACATGACCCATTCAGTGCAGCAGCATACACTTAGGCATTGACATTGTCTTAGTTAGGGTTTCTATTGCTGTGAAGAGACACCCCACGGCAACTCTTATGAAGGAAAAACATTCCACTGGGATGGCTTACAATTTAGAGGTTTAGTCTATTATTATCATGGTGTGACATGGTGGCGTGCAGGTAGACATGGTGCTCGAGAAGTAGCCGAATGTCCTATGTCTTACAGACAACAGGAAGTGGACTGAGATTCTGGGTGATATCTTGAGCATATATGAGACCTCAACACCCCCCTCCATAGTGACACTTCCTCCAACAAGACCACACCTCCTAATAGCGCCACTCCCTTTGAGGGTCATTTCCTTTCAAACCACCACAGTCATATACACATGGTATCTGGTGACTCTAAGTACACAGGCTAGGCAGAAACTGCCCTTGATTACAAAGCGCAACACTAACTATTCAAAAAGAATATGGTCCATGACCACATATTTTGTATTGTTTACTCTACCAGAGAAGGATAGATGTTGGGTTCAAAATTCAGAGATGAAAATCCCTGCTAACAAAAGCAACTGTCAGATAGCCTCTCTCCTAAGTCCTGACCCAGACATCTCTGGTCCTCACCGGAGTTCAGTTTCTTTCCCCTGGCAGGACAGTGTCTACCATGTTACATCCTTACTGGTTTCCTGCTCTCTGTGAAATAGTTGTTCTCATCGGTGGCCACTTGAAAATGAACTTCGGTTAAGCAGGTCATAATTCGGGGGTTTCAGAGGAGCTGACAATTTAAACCCTGGAATAACCATCATAGAAATAAGATATTATTATTAACATTAGATGTTCTTATGCCCACATTTTAAGGAACAGTGATCAATACTATTCTTTTATGTCTATAACTGAGGGGCAATAGCACCTGAAAGCAATGGTCACGCTCCGTTCTTGGCTTCCCAGCATCATGCTTCTGGCTACATTGTTTATAATCCAGGCTGAACTGAACTTGTCACTGTGGGTCAGGCGTCTCAATGCCATAACCAATTCCCTGGACAAAGGTTTGTATTTTGATGTTTTCATAGGCTGGGTGGGGGCGTTGAAAACTCCTACATCAGTGGTTCTCAACCTCTGGGGTGCGACCTTTGGGGCTTGTCAAATGACTCTCTTACAGGGGTCACCTAAGACCATGGGAAAACACAGATATTTACATTACAATTCCTAACAGTAGCAAAATTACCGTTATGAAGTAGCAACAAAAATAATTTTATGATTGGGGGTCACCACAACATGAGGAACTGTATTAAAGGGTCGCAGCCTCAGGAAGGTTGAGGACCACTGTCCCACACAATGAGCAAATTCACAGTGAATGCACCTGGCCATGCCTAAATGCTCAGAGAAGCAGAAACACAGACAAAGCCAGACACGCTGCAAGCTCAGATGCTGTGATCCAAATGCCATTTCAGGGCCAAAAGAATCAGAGACTCAAGATAAAAGCCTGGGAGTTTGTTACATTTGTCCCCGGGAGTTAATACAAAAGTGTCTTTATTTCATCTAGACGAGAACAAGTCAGTGGACTTTCTGAGAAAGCCACCTTGCCCGCCCTGCCTCAGGCTCTGGGAATCTCTATGGTGTTGAGAAACTTGGTTCCACAATAATCATCAGAGAGGTGCATTCCACAGGTGAAGCAAATTGGGTGACTTAGGTAGAGAGGGGCAGGATGGGAGGACTGGCTGTCCTAAGCTCTCATTTCATTCCGTAGTTTTGCACTCCTTGTTCACCCTGGGGAATTCATCTTAACTCCCAACACAGTGACCACGTGAGCACCGTCCCTCCATCTCCTCCCATCTTCCACCGAAACAGCACAGCCAAACCATAACTTACAGACAGTGGGATAGAGGGAAGACAGGCCTTCTTTTCTCTTTGACCCCTAGGTTCTATTTTATGTGTACTCTGCCCACAGTCCAAAGGGTAAATATGGGGCAATGGGGAGAAAATAAGAATATGGAGTCAAGGGGCCAGACCAAGAGCCCCAGATCCTACCCTCCTGGCTGGCTACAGCCAATTCCTCGTCCCATCTCAGCAGGGCTAACTTGACCCTCCCACCTGAAAAAGCCAGCTCAGGCCCCTGTGCCCAAAGCCTGGGTGAGCCTCTTGCTCTGGTCCAGCAAGGAGAGGCAGAGGTTGGAGGCAAATGACCCTGGCTGGGGAACAGCGTTGCAGGTGAAGCCCAGCAGGTTAGGGCTCGCTCTCCCGGAAAGGAGGGCTCGCTGTCCCTTGGAGGAGGGCTCCTTCAGTTCTTCCCATTATGTAGCCCAATGGGCCAGCCTGGTGGAGAAGCTTCCCACGGGACCAAACGGTTAAAAACCCAAAGTGAAAGAAATGACCTTTCTCCCGAGGAATTCTCCACACTCAAGACTGTTGTCTCCAGGTCCCTCCTCCACACCCAGAAATGCCAAACCACTTAGCTCATGCTTTGGGGTAGAGTGGGCAGAGGGGCCTGGCTCTAAGGGCTTGTCTGAAATCCCATCTACCAGGCAGAAGTCCCCTGCAAATGAAAGGAGCCCTAATTCAGACACTGTGGGGAGGGCAAGCTGTGCAGAGTGAGTCTAACTTACAATAACTGGAGAGTGTCAGCACCCTCCCCCTCCTTCTATGACAAAATAGTGTTTTGTCAAAATGGGGACTCCATTTTCATTTGAGTGATGCCACGAAGAAACTCATCGCTTTATATACACTAATTAAAAAATTAATCAAAAAATGTGGTCCTGATCTGATTTTCTGAGCTTCTGATTAAAGCTCAATAAGGTGCTTCCAGTGGGGTCGAGCTGGGGTCAGCTCATGATTCTGCTGAAGTCCAGTCAAGAACCACACTCCAGGCTTAAAAACAGGGCATGTTTTATTTATAATGGGATATGACAAGGTTACATAGTAGTAAATTCACAGTAGTGATTTTTTGTGTGTGTGATGTAACAAGATCCATAAAGAGCAAACACTACCCAGAAATACTTTATGTCGTTTTCTAATCATAGGGTCTCTGCTGCAGGACTCTGTAAATGATCATCTAGACATTCCTGTCAATTTCCATAACTAATCATTGGTTGTTTCTTTTAAAGGTTACGTTAACAGATGCACAGGAGGCTTCCAGGGGAGTGAGCTGAAGCTGTAACCCCCTAGAGCTCGCCCTTTCTCTGTCTGTTTCTTGCTGTTTGCAGGTCGCAGAGGTCCTAGTGCAAGACAAACTTTAATGGGCATGCCTGCAGGGTGACAGCAGGCTCCCACAGACATCCCCTCCGTGAGAGGCCGGTGTCAGGGAGAAAGGAGAACACAGACAAGGAACCAGCTTAGAGCGACCTTCCAAAAGCTGGGAATCTGAGGAACTCTCTTGAACAGAGATGTAGACTCTCACAGGCTCAGCCATACACACATGTACAAATGAGACACACGCCGATCTGTCACTGGTCACATGAATGTTCTGAGTGCCAACAGGCAAACATGTCTACCTGGCAATACACACTCAGAGAAGTACAGGCAGGAACCAGCCCTCCCCTTCCCTGACTCACCCACATGTAGAAAGTCTTGCAAAGCAGGGCCAGGGTTGGGAAGAGTAAACCAGGGACCTCACTTCCTTGTTTTGCTGGGTCAGTGATTGGTGGTGAGGAGAAGGGGGTAGTCAATTTCTGAGTCCATTATGTGGATAGTAGCTTACAGATAGAACTCTGTACTGGCTAGTTTTATGTCAACTTGACACAAGCTAGAGTTATCAGAGACAAGGGAACCTCAATTGAGAAAATGTCTCCATAAGATCGGGCTATAGACAAGCCTGTAGGGCATGTTCTTAAATAGTGATCTGTAGATGAGGTTCCAGTCCACTGTGGGTGGTGCCATCCCTGGGCTGGTGGTCCTGGGTTCTATAAGAAAGTGGGCTGAGCAAGCCATGATGAGCAAGCTAGTAAACAGCACCCCTCCATGGCCTCTGCATCAGCTCCTGCCTCAAGGTTCCTGTCCTGTTTAAGTTCCTTTCCTGGCTTCATTTGATGATGAAATGTGCTGTGGAAGTGTAAGTCAAATAAGCCCTTTTCTCCCCAAGTTGCTTTGGTCATGGTGTTTCATCACAGGAATAGTGACCCTGACTAAGACAAGCAGTTACATTTAATAATGCACTCAAGAAAATGGCATAGAAAGGAGAGCTGACCACCACCACCAATGATTCAGGGGGCAGCAAGAGAGCATCCCAAGCCTTTCTTAGACTCTCCAGGATGGCCAGGCTCCCCATTCACTAGAAAGGAGTCCCACACTCCTAACAATGAAGTGTGATGAGACAAATCCAGGCCACTGACTTCACACTCTATTGTAAAGAATCTGTCTTCTTGCAGATCTCGAAAGGGAGAGTCAGAGGAAGAAAGGGAGACAATAATTGTTGGGGGGAAATGATGGTTATGCATTTTCTCTGGGGCTTACTTTATGAACTTTAGCCAAGAGATTTTTGACTCTGTGGATAACCTAAGGATGGATGAGCCTTATAACTTTAAAATCTATTCTATCTCCCATGGTGCAGACTTTTTGAACAGTCAATTCATGCACTATTTAAGACTGCCTTTTCTTTTTTCTTTTTCTTTTTTTAAGCACACACTTTTGAACAAAAGTTGTCTACCTTTGTAGACAACTGAAAATCACTAAGAGAAAGTCAGCAATATCGGACCTACATTCTGCATTGGGTTCTTTCACATTTAATGTTAGAATTTTAATAACTTAGGTTGAAAGTTATAGGGGGAAAATCTATAAACATTTAAGGTAATGGAATCCTGTGTACTCGAATAGGCTCATGCATCCTTCCAGCCTTAGGGCACAGTTTACATCCTTTAAAAACAATATGCTATGGGGGTGCCAGAAATGAAGTAAGAATTTACTTCTTCAATTGTGTGAGGCAGCTTTCTGCAACTTTACATTTTGTTTTCAAAGTATCGCTCACATGGTTCCCACTGCACCAGTAACTCAAGCTGTTAAGACGCTGGGAACACGAGCTTAATTTGCTTTTGATTTTGCTTTTCTTTCAGGAAGAAATCGATGCAAACTTCATGTTTTGAAAAAAAAATCGATATTCAATTTACAACCAGGAAGTCTGAAATTCTACTATGCAAAGAGTCATAGAGGGAGAGGGGGGCAGGAGAGAAAATAAATTAATTCCTTAATTTAAACCTTTCTTACCCTGCTGGGAATGCACACACCAATACACGACTCCAACTTAACCCCTTTGAGACCCATAATTTAAAACAGCGTTGGAAGCACAGTATTTTAAAGCCCTGATGAGCAGTGTTACATTTAACTCCATATTATTTACATTTATGGCACTTAACAACCACATGGTATTCGTGGCCAAGCAGCTACTCTGTGACGTTACCCTCCACAGACAGCCAGTCTCTCACAGACTACCCACCCCTTACCTTATCTCCTAAAATATTCCTGAGAAAGACATCATGAGGAACTTCCAGTCAGAAGGGACCTAAAGGGAAAAACTAAGACCAAAGCACCCTGGTTCCACGATGTGTGTCTCAAACAGAGCCATGCTATTAATACGGGACATCTTGACCCCGTGCCTTGCCCATGCGATTCCCCTTCCTTCCCCAACACGTCTTTCTGAGCTAAAAGTTGTTGAGTGAAGAAGAATGTTCGCTTTTCCAAGTACAGGTACATTACAAATATCCCAAGCCAATTTTGATTTTTTTAAATGACAGATAAAATAGTGTGATTTATGGAATGCATAAATAGGAAGGGTATACATGCACAGATGTAGAGCATGTTGACAGTATTCTCCTTTCCTGAAACAAGATCCCTGAAGCTGGGGAAGGAAAGAGTGAATACTCGGGAGTCATTGTTTCAGATATAGGCAGGCGAACAGAGACCAAGATAGTCTACTTCAAGGATTCGGGACATGGCTCCTTGGGCACTTCCCTGCACAGGGCTCTGCCAGGAGGCACCTCATGTCTACAAATAGGACAACAAGGGGCTAGTCCTCTGAAACCAGCTGACAGAAGGGGCCTGCTGGACTGCAATATAGAACCCCCACTGTCCCTTCCCCCGACATCCCCTCTCCTTTCCTCCTCCTGACCAATAATTAAGGGCAATTTATACAAGGGCAGAGTAACCTTTCCCTTGTGGTACGTTGCACAGTGACAGTAATCCCAAACCACAGGGACGGGACAGCAGTAGTTGCCAGCGTGGTGGGCATTGTTTGATCTCCTGTGGTAGGGCAGCTTGGCACATGAGCTCTGTGAGTACTTGTCTCCCTGGGAAATTGGATGGATCCAAGGGGCACCTGCCACCTGGGAGTCACAGTGTTGGTCTCTCCTGGTTTGTGAGAAGCAGGGCTAAGGAGGAGTGGGCGGATGGGGCTCCTGCTGCAGCCTAAAGGGGGCTCTGCAGCTCAATGGCTCCCCAGGGTCATACCTTGCTTCTGAAAAAGACTCTGTGCAAAGAGCTTGTGGGCATACTGGGAAGCCAAGTCCCTGTCAGCTCTGGAGGGCTGAGCTAGCCTGGGGCTGCCCACCAAGTGGGGCTGTGGTCTGAGTGCTCAAAGTGGGCTACAGTGGAGTTCAGGTGGGCAATGCCCAAGCTGGGGAAGTGCTACCTGCCTCAGGCCAACAGAGAGATGGGCCAGAAACAGGGCAGGCAGTTCCCTCACTCTGGAAAATGGAAAGCCGATCACTTAGCGGCTGCAACCCGGCAGCGCCCATTTTCTGTTGGGCTTTCTCTGTGGAATCTAAGGCAACAAAGAACAGATGCAGGTGGATGGGCATTTCCTGGACTGCCCACCACTCCCCAGGATGGTGTGGTGATATGAAAAAAATCACATGTACAAACACACATGTGGATGTGTAGTGTCTGGTTTCCTGAAGCAGAATAAAGTGAGTCCCCTAGAACCTGGGAGGGGGTCGACCAGAAGTATATAGGAACGTGGTACTGGGCGACAGACAGGGACCAGTAAGGCAAGGCTCCCAAGGACACAGCAGCTACACTTTGGTTTACAGCTGTCACAGAAACTCCAGGGAACAGCTTCTTCAGAAGTCCCATCTATTAAAGTCAGATGCCACCAGTCGCTTGTCGGGGTGGACATCTCCTGCTTCCTTCCAAATAAAGTGCAGATGGTCGAAGGATACTGGTCTATCATCTGCCAGTTTCAGTCAGCATCAAAGAATTAAAAAAAAAATCTTTATAAAAGGTCTCCCCCGAACATATATATCTCTCTATATATTCTTTTGTTTTTCATAAAGCCACAAATACAGAACTTTCAAACCGATGTCTCGGACTGTAAGCGAAGAACAAACTTGTGAGACTTGGGGTCTATGAACTCTTCCGAGAGTATGATGAACGGGATCTTCTTCACATTCACGACGAGGCTGAAGTCCAAGCATTTCAGAACGAAAACAATTCCGTCCCGTAACCCATTCGTCACGGCTTCGTCACTAACAAGTCTCCACTGTGTCGAGAGCCAGCGCTCCTTGTCATACTGCAAGGTGGGGCCCGCACTGAGGTATCGTTCCAGGAAAGCCTGAAAGCCAAAGACAGACATTAGGGAAGCAATAAGGGCCGCTGTGCTATGAGGCCAGGGGCCATTTTTTTTCTCCCTACGAAATGTTACCCATTCATTACACCCAGGCCGGAGACCACAGTTCTGCTTCTCATGCTAAAGTCCCACGAGACCCTCTCTGGGGAAGGAAGACTTCTTGGACTTCCTCACTGGTTTTTAGTTTTTGTTTGTTTGTTTGTTTGTTTGTTTGTTTGGTAATTTGCAACCACAGGGTGAGTCCAGAGAAGTGGAGTAGCGACTAGTGTTTGTCAGAAGGCATTGCTAATGTAACATGCTGCCTGTAGACACAGGTACCACTGTACACACTCTCCCACCTCCACCACCAAGCCAAGGATCCTCGAGGGCAGGCTAAGTACCTGGCGCAGAGGAACAGTCAGTGACTCCAAGGCAGGCGGACAAGAACAACCACACAAACAAAACTGCGTGCTGTGACTCTGCTCAGTCACTGACCCTTCCTCTGGGAGGATACAACACGACCTCACTCCCTGGGCTACCACGAGGTGGGAAGGGTCAGTTCTTAAAAGGCTCTTCAAGTTCCCGCTGGAGTTCAGTTGGCGCACTGTGACCAATGGTTATTTTATGTCCGTGTGGCCAGTTCTAGGGAGGGGCAGACCAATGTCCCCTCCCCTCTTCTGAGCTCTTGCTCCAGGGACACCAAGCTCTCTGATTCCACTACAGCCTCTCATGTGCCATTCCTCCTTGCCCTTCACACCCCAAACTCTCCTCTTGACCCTCTCAAATGGATTGGCACACCCCTCTGTCAAAGCTCCTGAAATCACTGGGATGATCTCACATCATATTTCACTTTCTGAACTATGACCGACTCGCTGTCTCCTGGCTACATGCTCGTGGAGGGTAAGAACTATGTGACCGTTGTTTTCTTCTTTCTAAAGCGTGGCTTTCTAGTTTATCTGGCATAGAATTAAATACACAAGTCAGTTTAGTTGAGAGAAAGAATAAGCCAGTAATATAAATGGGAAAACACTGGCATGTATCCATCTGGTCCTAGGCCGAGGTCAAGACGTTTCCAGTTTTCAAGCAATCCTCTTTTGTAACTCCTCTACTCTGCTGTGCTCCACAAGCAGCTGTAACCATGGTGATAGGTACACAAGAAGGTGTGGCCCCGTTCCAGTGAAATCGGAGTCAGAGAAACAGCCAACCCCTGGCTTTGACTCATGAAACTTAATTCAAACGTGCATCAACAGACAAGCAGTTAAGCAAATCTGTGTATCTGGTGGAATCAGACGCAGCTATTCACAGGGAGCTAGTGGGAGCTGTGTGAGTCAGGTCAGTGTGGATTGAAGGAAAGAGCCAAGGAGCCTGGAGTGGAGCGAGTGGGTTTCCAAAATACAGACATGTCAGTATCATCAAAGCATTTCCACCTTAAAACTAGCAACCAGACACAGCAGAGAGAAAATACACACCAGCCGTATCAGTAAGAAGTGTAGGGGCGGGGGCAGATAGTGCTTTTTGTCCTCAAAATTTTCTTTTAATTTTAGTTTTGGGGTTTCTAATTACTTTATTTTTGTGTGTGGCTGTGTGTGTACACGCTCATGCACATGCATGCCACAGCATGTGTGTGATTGGAAAATAACTTTCAGGGTCAGTTCTTGCCTTCCGGCATGTAGGTTCAGGGGCTTGAACTCAGGCTTGGTGACAAGCACCTTTATCCACAGCACCATCTCACCAGCTCTGATTGTTTTTGTCGTTGTTTGTTTCTGTGAAGAGTTCTGCTAGGTAGCCCAGGTTGGACTAGCACTCACTACATAGCCCAGGGTAGCTATGAATTCAGGATCCTTTTGCTTCTGCCTCCCAGGCACTGTGATTACAATCGTAAGATACCACGGCTGGCTGAAAACATAATCTTCTACATTGTACTTTTCTTTTTTCACAATAAACATTCAAGAAGGCATAAGTTTTAAAATGAAATGGGAAGAAACCAGACAACTTTAGGAAACCCTGAAGAAAGGAAAACAGCTGGCCCTTTCCCTTGCCAGAGGCCATTACTCTGCACACAGGCAAATCGTTTTCTATCTGCAACCTGTGTTCATGCTCTGTTGCATTTGGAGTTTTGTAACTAAATATTCAAACAAGTTTTTACCCCTACATTCCAACAGATGATATAGCATACAGCATGTTAGACACATTTGTGAATGATTTCCAGGTTGGAGTTATATAGGATATTCTGGGTGGGGGGTAATCTACCTTCAATGTATAGTTGTGCATATAGATAGTAACTGAAAAGCTAATTCCAGGATAAACCCCCATACTAAAATCTGATGTTCAAGTCCCTCATACAAAATGGCACAGCGTTTGTAAGTAACCTCTAGACATCTATATACTTTAGAATTCATCACCTCTAGGTGCCTTACAATATCTACTTCAATGTGATGCTAATTAGCTGCTACACTGTGTTGTTTTGGGGACAGTGACAGGAAAGCTATGTACATACTCAATGTGTCAGGAAAGCGTGTGTCTGTGCTCAGTGTGACAGGGAAGTGTGTGTATGTGCTCAGTGTATTAGGAAAGTGTGTGTTTGCGATCAGTGTATCAGGAAAGCGTGTGTACATGCTCAGTGGGACAGGAAAGCCTGTGTTTGTGCTGTGTGTTAGGAAAGCGTGTGTACATGCTCAGTGTGTTAGTAAAGTGTGTATATGTGCTCAGTGTGTCAGGAAAGTGTGTGTATATGCCCAGTGGGATAGGAAAGTGAGTATATGTGCTCAGTGTGTCAGGAAAGTGTGTATATGTGCTCAGTATGTCAGGAAAGCGTGTGTACATGCTCAGTGTGTCAGGAAAGTGTGTATATGTGCTCTGTGCATCAGGAAAGCGTGTGTACATGCTCAGTGCAGGAGAGCACGTCTCCACTCATGGCTGGCTGACTCCACAGATGAGGAACCCACGGACTGTGCTGGATAATGTTCCTGGTGATAAGCTACTGAGTCAAAGAAATGGAAACGTTACAGTTTCTCACTGGATATTTCCGCATGGCTTTTCCACGTCGGTCATGCTGGCAACTGTGGGAAGTGTAAGCATATCTTGTCCTTAGGACAAGAGCTATCAAATGTGCACCATGTGCACCAATGCCAAGGCCATTCATATGACTTATATGTAGCCTTATCTATCATCATTTTGTACACAACAACTCTGTCAAGCAGATATCCCTATTTTACATAGGAGGAATCAAGTATAGATGTAGCTGAAGTTATCTTGTTCCTGCCCGGCTCCTGCGGCCCTCAGACCCAAGCAAACACACAGAGACATATTATTTATAAACTGTATGGCCTAATGGCTCAGGCTTCTTGCTAGCTGTTCTTATATCTTAAATTAACCCATTTCTATTAATCTATGAGTTGCCATGTGGCTCGTGGCTTACCGGTATCTTAACATGTTGCTTCTCATCATGGCAGCTGGCAGCATCTCTCTGCCTTAGCCTTCCACTCCCCAGAATTCTCTCCTCTGCTTGTCCCGCCTATCCTATACTTCCTGCCTGGCTACTGGCCAATCAGCGTTTTATTTATCAATCAATCAGAGCAACACATTCACAGCAAAGAGAACATGCCCCAGCATATAGAACAAACTTGTACACAGGAACAAACCATCTGAATGGTTGGGGTGAGGATCTGAAGCCACCATGTCACCTGCTGCACCCATCCTTTCTGTTTGGCCACAGTCCTCTACTAAATAACATTGATGATGACTGTAATATCCATCCCTCAAAGTGTATTAATGACATAATCCAAAAGACTGCTTAGTGAAACAACTTCTACAACATCCAAACCAGTGGCATCATTTCTACCAAAAACGGATAACTTCTAAGTTAGGCTTTATCAAATGACCAGAATGATTTTAAGTATATGACATGAAGGAACACGAAGTGTTAGGAACACCCTCAATGTATAGGTTAGGAAACTGAGGCACAGCGCCAGAAGCTATTTGTCTGAGGTTGTATAGCCAGCCAGTTGGTGGAGGACCCAGGTTAAAATGGGTCTGTTGAGCTCTATGGCCCACCCTACCACTGCCCTGCCCTGGTACAAGGTGAAATCCTTTTCCTCTGTTATAGAACTTGGAGGCCTTTAAAATGTACATTTAAGAAACAACTGTACTGGGCTGGGGAGCTGGCTCAGTGGATAAAGAGCTTGCTGTACACGTATGAGGATCTATGTTCAGATCCTCAGCACCTCCACAAAAGGCCAGCCATGGCAGTGTAGGCTTGCAACCCCTGTGCTGGGGAGACAGAGAGAGAAGGGTCCCAAGGACTCACTGACCAGCCAGTCCAGCAGGATCATTGAGTTCTACGTTCAGGGAGAGACCCTGTGTCAAAAATGAGGTGGAGGGGTTGGAGCGATGGTTCAGCAGTTAAAGAGAGCTTGTAGCTCTTCCAGAGGACCCAAGTTTGATTCCCAGCACCATCAGGAGTCACAGTCACTTGTTAACTCTAGTTTCAGGGGAGGGGCCTAACATTATCTGACACATCCAAACACACACAAGAGACGCTCACACCGTAACACACAAGTACAAACAAACAAAGTAATGTGGTGAGCCACAGAGGAGACACAGATGTCAGGGGACCAGCTACACTCAGGTCCCTGTCTGTCAACCAGCCCCAGCAGCGCACCTTGGGGGTCATGCTATTGGTGATGCAGAAGGCCAGGTGCTGCAGGATACTCTCCATGCTGTGGTAGTGCTGCTGGCGCGTGGTCCGCAGGTACTTCTGGAGCGCCCTGGCCATGGAAGGGAAGATGGCCTGAGCTGCCTCCCTGGGGTCCATCACCTCTCCAGGAGATTTCTGCTGCTCCTCAGCCTGGAGACGCTGGATGTGGATGAAGGCTTCTTCCACTGCCACTACCAATCTGGAAGGAGATACGGCACAGTCATCAAGGCAGTGCCCACCGCAGGGTTGAGGGGCAGTCCCCTAAGACCCAGAGGGCCTCTTGTCCACTGTAGCACCCTGGGCCTACCACCAATTCCCCAAGGTTCTGTCACGCTGCTTATCCCTAGCTGTCCTCTGGAGGATGGGAAGAGCCCGGGAGAAAGAAAAGTCACAGGAGAAATAAGATTGGGCTGGGGTGGTGGTGGTCTCTAGGGCTTCTCAATTCTGCCAATAATAAGCTCAGAAAACTCACTTTAACCTGAAGACTTCTGCTCAAACTCCATCTGGGAGGAGGAAGTGAGTGTACAGAACTGCCAATAAAGAACCAGAGCTCCAGGGGAGTTTCCGTTGGCAGAGTGCTTGCCCAGGACCACAAAGAGCTGGGATACATCCCCAGCACCACATGTGGTGGCACAGTCCTGCAACCAAGTGCTCAGGAGGTGGAGGCAGGGTGAGAAGTCAGACTGACAAGATGGCTTAGGGTAAAGGCCCTTGCTGTCAAGTTCGACAGCCTGGATTCAGGTGGTAGAAGGGAAGAACCAGTTCCTAAAGTTGTCCTGATCTCCACGTGTGCACTGTGGCACACATGTACGAGTACATGGACACACATGTATACACACACACACACACACACACACACACACACACACA
The DNA here is from genome assembly GCA_902168415.1 of Peromyscus melanophrys. Lineage (NCBI taxonomy): Eukaryota > Metazoa > Chordata > Mammalia > Rodentia > Cricetidae > Peromyscus > Peromyscus melanophrys. The sequence goes on along the minus strand of CABHPR010114418.1, from coordinate 41,076 downwards.
CACACACACAAATGGATAAATGTTTTTAAAAAAAGTTAAAAAAAATAAGTTCAATGTCATCCTCAGTTACAGAGAGTTCAAAGCCTGCCTGGGCTATAAAAATAGAACAGAAACCAGAGCTTTGGCCCCCTCGATCCATCCTCCCCCCACCCCCAGCAGCTCAGGAAAAGGAAGAATGGGACAGCAGGCTTAAAGGAAGCTACCTTTGTCACCTTCAGTTAACAGAGGAAACAGTGGGGGTGGAGCTGGCTCCCTCCGAGGGCAGCAGCAGAAAAGTCCCTGGGAATCTGCTCTAAATGCAAATTCCTAGTCCCAACCCCAGACCCATAGACCCGTGCAGTGGGCCCAGAACCTGTGATGGGCATTAGAGGTGTGTCTGGTGGTGATCACACACACCAAGTCTGAGACACACGAGAGAACAGTGCACTGTAAACAGTCACACAGGTCAGGTTTGCAAACAGAAAGTTAATTCTGGAGGTTAAAAACGTGAAAATGAAATACTCGAGCAGAGGGGCCAGGCACGGGAGGGTCACAAACCTTGCTCTCCGCTTCTTCACCCGCCGCTCGTGTTCAGCTTCTTCATAATACAACTCGTTGTGGCTGGAGTCCCTGCGTCGCGCAGCCGCCGCAATCATGGCTCGGGACTGACCAGTCGCATTGTTACTGGGCCCTGTGATGAGAGGAGAATGGTAAAATAGCTTTAACATCTCAGGCCAGGAAACGGGACAGAAAAGCAGTACCCAGGTCTGTCAGCACTCTCCCGCCCACCTGCCATGGAGCACACATGGATCCTAAAGGTAACGTCCCGTACGCCATAGTCACAGCAGCCAAGAAATCTAACCCCAGTCTGATGGGGAGATGGGAAGAGAACTCGGAAGGGGCTGCTGAAGGCTCACCGCTGAAAACGTTGGCCAAGAACAACACCCGCCAGAGTGTGCCGAAGATGTCACTTACCATCTGCTACACAAAGTTTCAGTTTGGCCATAAGGGCAGCTGGGACATCACATGCAGCAAACAATGAGAGAGAGTGAGCAGGATGGGAGAAGAAGGACAGACAGAGAAAAAAGAAAGTCAAAGGACACGTACAGTGACCACACACAGGAGAACAAGCTAAGCCGGGGTGCGGCCGTCACAGTCACCACCCCAGACACCATCGACCACAAAATGCCCGAAGAGACTCACAAGTCCCGTGTCACCCTGAGCACTACCCCACTTAGCTTATTGGAAAGACACAGCAGGACCTCAGGCATTCTTCTGGGTGACCTGCTGCTGTGGACTTGGTTTCACTAAGTTTTCCCATGGGGTGACGCTTACACCTTATATCACCAAATTTAAAAAAAATAAATGAGAAGGATGCCCTCACCAAAGCTGATACCTATGTAAATCAGCTGACTTGTTGACAATATGATTCTCTTCTGGAGCCTGCAAAGGCCTGGTCTTATCCCAAGTGCCCAGCAAGAAATGACACGGAGTCTTGTTTCTCACACTTAAGCACTTGACACCCTGAATGAAACCGAGCTCTGACTCCTCGAGCCTGGCTCCAGCTTCTTGTCACCATTCAACTGCTCCTAGCCAGGACGGAGAAGCCCGGGAGGAGCTCCCAGTCACCTGAACTACTGACATGTCTAGGCCTAATGCCTTTGGAGGAACAGTCTGAGTATCTGGGTAAGTTGTTCAGACTTTGACCAGCACTCTTTTCCTAAGGGCTTTCAATCTAAGGTGTTCCCAGCAGGAGGCAGGAAACGCAGCTACAGTTACCAATACCAAAATCCCCAAATGGATGAACTTGCCATATATGTAGACTGTGAACTGACATTCCCCTGGAAAACATGTTTGCCCACATGTAAAATAAAAACAGAAATTGTTCTGGAGTGAGAAAGGTCCACACGGCAAGCACGGAGTACAGGTAGAGGCAAATGGACCGTGGAGTTTAGATGACAGAGCCGTCTAACTGTGCCCTTCACACCCCACACAACAGTTTGAAGCACATACCATCTACATTGTAGACTTTCAGGCCAGCCATGTGCTTGGCTGCTCGGAATTTGGATGCCGTTAGGAGGTTTGGGTTATAGATGGTGAAGTCCTTGTAGTAATTTTCCAGCACCACCAACGCTGCTCGCTGGATGCTGTGAAGTGAGGACAAAATTAATGCGGGGTTTTCACGGGATGCAACAGGTCTGCAATGAGAAGTCTTCTGTGTCAGGTCGATAACTGCAAGTCAGGGTAACCTCCCACGGAAGTCTGCTGGCTCCGACACTGCTCACATGTCCCACTGCTAAGGGGCTTCTCTCTCTCTCCTGGGCTCTGTCATCCCCCATCCCCCAGCCATCCAGTGGCTGGAAGAGAAGAAAGTTACAACCTATAACTGAGATTTAGGGTTAGTGCACACAGAACTTGCCCTGTTTGTCCTTAGTTTACAAAGAAAGAAAACTGAGGAGCCCCTCACCCACCCAAAGGTAGGAGGTTTTAAGATGGCCATAGGCCTCATGAAGGAAAGGTCATTTTCTGAGGCCCTCGTTAACGCTTGGTTTCACACACTATGCTGCCCCAGGTCTATGGAGCTTGTCTCCCAGATTCCAGTGATGGCCTCCCTGTGAGGCAAAGTTGGCTTGAAATGAGGCTTCAGCTATGATTATCTGGTCTTAAGACCCTTGGAGCCTCTCCCCTAGCTGTCTGGGACACTCAGCAGATGACAGCTCCAAGCTACCATCTTGGAACCAAGCGATAACACCCACACCCGGGACTGGGGGTGCATGCTTGAAGCTGATTCAGAGAGATCAACCAGCAATGATGCAGGGATGATAAAGGATAAAAGCTTTCATCCACCCCATCTCACTTGACCCTCGTGATCACTGCAGGCAAGAAAGCAAAGGTACAGAGACCCATGATCTACACAATGGCATGGCATGTGCTACAGTCTGGCAAGAACTCGGTGCAGATTGACAACCTAGGGGATGCCTCTTCACCCTGTGCTTTGTGTCCTGACGCCTGCAGCCTTTGAAGTCATTCACCAACCCCAGTGTGCTAAATACCACGGCTCTGTTTTATCTTGCCCTCCAGAGTCTCCTTCCCAACACTCTAAGATGATGGGCTTATAAGGATTATTTACAATAGCCAGAACGCCAGGACAGGGACTGCCTTGGATTCCTGGCTGGCTACGTGGCATCCCAGTGCTCTCTCAGTGACTCAGAGACCTTCACTTCATACTGACCGTGCAGCCCTTAACCACTCAGCTGAAGCTCTTGTACTACCCCCACCCACTCCCCTCTTGGGAGCTCTGTTTTAAGAACTGAACACAGGGCTGGGGATGAGGCTCAGCTGGCAGAGTGCTTTCTTCTGGACTACACAGGGGCCAAGTAGGCATTAGGACAATGTGGGTGCAAGAGTAACTTCCCCACGAGCTGGCCCTCGATTGGAAGGGCTTCATTGCGGATCTTTGTTGTTCTAAGCTCTGCTCAGTGTGGCTTCAATCTCGGCCCCATCATCCGCTGTGACTTTCTCCAGGGAGGGGCAAGTGTTCCTTCACCCCCACTGTACCCAAAGGTGTATCCAGCCCCATCACACACATGCGTCCTTGAACATTGCTACTGCTCTTCTGTCCACACACTAATTTTCCAGAACCTCTGGGCCAAAGGTAAGATGAAGCCCCCAAGCATGAAAATAAGCCTCAGTTATAGATAGACACACTGGTTTAAATTAGTTCATCCTATACTTCTACACCAGCAGAAGACTTTCTCTGTGTTCCTGGATTCTAATGGAAATTCTAATCCTTCCCTCGTCAAAAGTTAAGAACTGGCGGGGAAGGATTGAGAAATGGCTTAGCCATTAAGCACTGGCGGCTCTTGGAGAGGCCCCGGGTTCAGCCTTCAGCACCTATATGGCAGCTCAGACCACCGTAACTGCCATCCCAGGAGATTCAGTACACTCTTCTGGCCTCTGTGGGCTCCTGATACATGCGGGGCACATGAACTCTGCAGGTGCATTATAAATAAGTATATATAAATAAGTACATGAATCTTTTTTAAAAAGTTAAGAATTTAAAGGCAGTTTCAGAAGTTATCCCCAGGCCCATCTTCATAGTAAACTTTCTTGTGGTGGCTGCTGGGTTTTGATTTTCATCCTGGCCACAAGGAGGGGCCCAGAGAATCCCATGGGCTCATGTGCTGAGGAAACAGTACCGTTGCTCAATGCCTTCACCCCACAAGTGCCATCTTTAGAAGTGGTTTCTGCAAGTAATGGTAACCATAGGCAGGCACGTATCAAAGGTATAGAGACACATGAGTGTGAGGACCCATGTTCTTTTATTATTGTTATTTTTAATTTTTAATTTTTTTTTGGTTTTTTTGAGACAGGGTTTCTCTGTGTAGCTTTTGAAGCCTGCTCTGGATCTCGCTCTATAGACCAGGCTGGCCTCAAACTCACAGAGATCTGCCTGGCTCTGCCTCCCGAGTGCTGGGATTAAAGGCGTGCGCCACCACCGCCCGGCTTCTGTCCTTGCCTTGCTCTAGCAGAGCTCCTACCTTGCCACCTTCTAGCATGGCCTAGGACAGGTTGAGGCAAGACCCCTGGCTGCCAACATTGGGGCAAATCCCTAAGCATCCTCTAAGAACTTCCCAGGGATAGGGCTGGGGTTGTGGGACAGCGACCCGGTGCTTCTCACAGGGCCTCCGGCTTCCCAAGGCCAGAGGAACTCACCTCCTAAGAACCACAGAGGAGAAGAGTGAGCATCTGCTCCTTCTCCAGCCCTGTCGTCTCACAGAGGCACCAGCGTGACTCAGAGCCAGGCAAGGTCCTGGCCAGCTGCCCAGACTGACCAGCCAGTACAGGAGCTGACATAGTCTCATGCCAAGTTTATAAATGCCTCCAAGAGCAGCGCACACTCTCGCCTACAGAGAATCATTTGTCTGGTACTCGACACATCTCACAATATGAGGGAATGAGAATTTCCACAGAACTAAGAGAATGCACAACCAGTGTCCCCAACTCTAAAAGGGTTGTAACCGTTTGGGTTAAAACCCAACGTTACCGTGCTTCATCTTTTTACAGAATAAACCATGTGCTGCATACCTTGAATAGGATGGGACTAATAACCCAGAATACCTGGCTATGCCATAGCACGTGGCCTCCAAAATACTGGCTGGTATGAGGTGCATCACTGAAAGGTGGAATGAGATGAACTGGGCAGGTTGGTGTAGTTAGAAATTCCCGTGAGAGACCCTGAGGTCCAGTTATATTGGGTGCTGGTTAAGGCTGGCTTCAGTGAGAGCTGTCTTCAAAGCTTCATGGCTAGTGGGCAAATTCTAAATTCTGACTTTCTGAGAGTTAACTGACATTTAGGCCAGGAAAAATAATGGAGATTGGGGGTTTTGCCTTCTGCCTTTCCACTTTGATTTGTTTGGTTGGTTTAGGCTTGGTAAGATTTAATAAGATAATATAATTTAAAGGGCCTGGTCTAAGGCACATGCCTCATAAATGATACTGCCATGGCCATGAGTAGCTATGTCCATGTGTGTGCTGGGGAGGCTGATCTGCCCTCTGTGTGCACCCATACCAATCTCTCCTACCCAGAGGGACTGCCTTTAGAAGTGAGCCAAGGTGGGTCCCTCCAAATAGCTTTCCCTGGGGAGAGGAACCATAAGTACATAAGGCTGCAGCATTTTTTGACAACTCTCAGCCTCTTGACAATCCAATCTACTTATCAGGAGGCAGCCATGACTCATAGGTGGAGAAAACATTGGCCTCCAAAGCAGAAAGTCGAGATGCCAGACCTGATCTCGCCATTCTGTTACTTTCTAGAATCTGTTTCCTCTTGGCCTGTGATGGAGAGATAAAACTAACTACCTGTTGGGGAATATTATTTTAAGGTGTGTTACTTTTGTTTGTGTTGCATTTGTTTAACTCTGTGAAGCTGTGTTTCTGTGCCTGTCTAAAACACCTGATGGCCTAATAAAGAGCTGAACGGCCAATAGCAAGGCAGGAAAAAGGAAGGGTGGGGCTGGCAGGCAGAGAGGATAAATAGAAGGAGAACTATGGGATGAAAAAAAAAGAGGAGGAGCCAGAGAAAGAGGAGGACTCCAGGGGCCAGCCACCCAGCTACACAGCAAGCCATGGAGTAAGAAACAAAGAAAAGTATACAGGAATAGTGAAAGATAAAAGGCCAGAGGCAAAAGGTAAACGAGATACTTTAAGTTAAGAAAAGCTGGCAAGAAACAAGCCAAGCTAAGGCTGGATGTTTATAATTAAGAATAAGCCTCCGTGTGTGATTTATTTGGGAGCTAGGTGGCAGGCCCTTGAAAGAGCCAAAAGAAAAAAAAAAACCAAAACAAAACAAAACAACAACTACCTTATGAAGTTGTCGAGATTAACTGAAAATCATGCCAGTTAATTTTTTTTAAAACCATAAAGCAATATACAAAATAGCATCGTATTATTGATAATGGGTATGAGCATTTTATAATAGGGAATGGGGTTGGTTGGTTCATGCCATTCCTGGGCATAAAAGCATGGCTCAACATCCATTTATAACAAATAACTTGTTATACTTTGTGTCTTAAATGATCCCCATCAAATGTATTAAAGGCTGTTGCCAGCTTGAGGCACTGTGGGGACAAAACCCTAGGAGGTAGAAAATCACAGAAGGAAGTTAGGTCACTTGGGATGTGTTCTTAAAAGGGGCACTGGGATCTCCGATTGGGCCTGTCTCTCTTTGCTTCCTGGCTGCCATGAGTTGAACAGTTTTGCTGGGCTATATCTTTCCCACCACAATGCTCTGCCTTGCTGCAAGTTCAAAGTGTTGGGGCCAAGTAAGCATAGACAAAACACAAACCAAAAAACAAAGCCTGAAATTGTGAGCCCAAACAAATCATTCCTCCTTAAAAAATGATCACCCCAAGTATTTTGCTTCAGCAATAAAAACTGACCAGCATACTCCCAGAATTCTAGAACTGGAAGTGACCACTATGTTCTGCCAGAGATTCAAGAATCACAGAAATCAGAAATCGTCTAGTCCAACCTGCCAATCTATGTAACAATTCCTTTGATAACACCCCAGGCAACTCTGAAAAGAAGATCATTCTCCCACCATGCTAAAATAATCTTAACCTCTGCCATTGTCCTTATTGCTTTCCCTGGGGACATGTCCCTCTTACTTATGAAGACATCTCATACTTGGAAGAAACAACTATGGCCATAAACCATCTCTTTTTAACGCCCCCTAGGTGGCAGAGAGAGGGGGACTGAACACGCGCGCGCGCGCACACGCACACGCACACGCACACACACACACACACACACACACGTGCACCTCCATACACATTCCTTTGTTTACTGTTCATTTGCTCTCCCCTAGCTTGACTGTGCCTTCTGCAACCAAACCAGTACACATGACTAAATTCACAAATGAAAACTGGTCTTTAGGAGGTATCCAGGCTAAAGTCCTTACATTAGCAACTCCTCTCAGACCCAGGGGCGAGAGCAGGAAGCAGGTAAGGCCCTCTTAAGTTTCAGCCGGTTCCAATATGAACCGGATCCGTCTAGCTCAATGAAACAGCTTTCTCCATGAGTAGGTGAACGTCTTTCTTACACACAGCTGCCCCACATCAGTGCCAGGCCATTATTCCGATTACCTGGGTCTGTGCTGACAGATGAAGCACCAAACAGTTTTCTCATCATAGTAAAATCTGGAAAGACTTCTGGTTATGGTATGTACTCATCCTTCGAGCCAACGACGCTGATGTCCAGAAAAAGATGAGTGCCCAGCTGCCCCATCTCCACCACAGCAATCACAAACTCTGAACACCTGTGATGTTCCAGGCACTAAGCTACAAGCCAGACTTTTTAAAATTTTTTTTAGTGATTCTTTGTGAATTTCACATCATGCACCCCAATCTTGCTCATATCCCAGTCCTTCCACTCTTATAACCTCTCCCCCAAAAGAAAATAAAAAGTAAAAATTGAAGAAAACAAACAATAATCTCGCTGTGGAAGCTGGGGTGTGCCACACAGTATGTCCTTCTGTCCAAAAGGCTTTACCTGCAAATATTCATTGCAATGGGTCATTGGTCTGGTTCAAGGCCTCTGGCTTCTGCTATACCATCAATACTGGACCCTCACCGAGACTCCTCTTTGATATCCTGCTGTTGCTCTGTGTCATGGAAACCCTGCAGCTCTAGTTCTGCAGGACCATTCCCTTCAGGTGCTCTAGCATGTGGTAGACATTGGCATGGGCCAACTCAAAGCCCTGGATCTGGGCCTGAGCAGTAGCTGAGTTAGTCAGCCTGCCAACTCTCTAGCACAGTCCAGGAGAGTGGCAGAGCCAGCTCTCCCATGCCCACATCACTGCTGGCACCATTGTACAGTGGCTGGTGAGGGGTGGGGCCAGCTCAGCACAGCACTTGGTCATCAACATGTCCTCAGACTGAAGCCCAGACCACGGACATCTGCATGGCCTTCGGTGGTAACATGGGCCACAGACCCAGATACGGCCCTCAGTGGCAGCAGCCTCACATGAAGTTCCTCACCTCCCTTCACAGAGCACAAATGGCTCTGCCTCTCTTTGTCTCTCATCTCTCTACCACACACTTGTTCACTGTAGGGCACCTGCCCTGGGCCTGTGTCCGCTGATAAGCCAGACTTTTAAAAGGACTTTCATTCCTCCAATAGGTGGTGACAACCACCCAAACCATGAGTACGCTTAAAAGATTCAGACGGGTGGAAGTAAACACATAGGGAGAGGAAGGGAGTGGATTTTTAGCTGAGGTCTACACAACAGGCAATGTTAAGTGCCTGAGGTAAGTCTTAACAGGTCAATGTTGGTCCCACTCTGTGGACACTGGGCTCTGAAAATTCTAAGCAGAAACATCTGCAGTGGGAGGCAGTGGGGTCAGCGTTCATCCCTGGATGGCTCTGAGAAACCCAGTGTGGGTTCCTCAGACTGTCCCCAGACATCTGCATCTCTCTGGAACCTCAGGGTGTGACCTGATTTGGAAATGGCATCTTTGCAGATGTCATGGTCACTCATACTGGTGTACTGATGAGAACCAGGGAGGCAGAAGTGGGGGTGATGCACCTCAAGCCAGGGAGAGCCAGGTCCGCCAGCACACTGCACCGGAAGCAGGAAGAACCAAGGAAGGGGTCTCCTTTAAGTCTCCAGGAGTAAGGCGCTGCCAAGAGGGAGACCACAGATGTCTGAGACACTGAGAAGGAGAGCTGCAGCACTTTCTTATTGCAGCTCCAGGAAGCTGGTAAGAAGATGAATTAGGAAAGAAGGGAAGCTGGTCAAGGGTAAGGTGGGAGTGAGCTCGCTGGTAGCGGAAGCTCTTCACAAGTGCAATGGGCAGCGAGGCACCAGGATGGAGAAGAGAACACCGACACCAAGAACGCCAACAGAAACGCTGCCCATCCCAGCCAGCCTGTCACCTACCCTTTAAGGTATGGCTGCTCCAGTGGGCTACATTTTAGGGCTCCGACTCAGGTCTTCTTACATAATGCTAAAACGCAGGGTTTCAAATTCAAGTTGATTCTGCTGCTGTCTGTCAAAAGCTCCCAGCCAGGGGAAGACCACTGTGCTGGTTAATATTGACATCAAGTTTGAAAGGATCTACAAATCACTTTGGAGACAAGGCTGTGAGAAGTAATCTAGATTAGGCTAAATGTGATGGGAAAACTCACACAGAAAGGAGAAAGGAGCTGAGAAGACATCCGTCTCTCCCCTGCGGATGCAGTATGACCAGGCACCTCAAGCTCCTGCCTCTGTAACTCCCACAACTATGGGCTGTACTCTCAGCCAAAACAAAGCCTTTCTTCCTTAGGGTGCCTTCGTTTAAGTATTTGACAGCAACAACCAGACAAGTAAGGAATACAACCACCGAGGCCCCTCCCCTGACTCAGCCAACTCACAATTCTCCCCAGCAAAGTATACATGAGAGCTGAGAGCTGACTCATTCTGCATGCTTGTACGTCCCTATTCCAGACCTCTAGCAAGACACAGCTGGGACTAACTCACAGCAGTATTTGTGTGAGTCCCAGAGAAGCAAATATAATTAGCCTCCCCTCCCCCGCCCCCCAGTGCTCTGCCTCGGGCAGGCACAAATAGTGTTTACATTTCCAGACCCTCTGCCTTTTAATTAAGATGTTTGTATTTGTGAAGCCAGCTTAAGTCCCACACAGATAACAGGCAGCTCGCACTTTGGAACTCAAGAGAACAGAAGGGGCAAAAACTGGAACTGGCTTATGTTTACTAATCGAGGGGACAGGTTAAACTTTCTAGGACAAAGCATCTTGTGTTGCATTTCTAGGACACAGGCTGCCTGTGATTTTGAACCACCAGGCACACTAGCTATCCTGACCGGGGGTGGGGTGGGGGAGCAGATGAGTGGTTCTGGCTGGCTGGTGAAGCTGCAGAAGTCCTAGCCCATCACTACCTGGATTCACAGGTGATCCAAGCTGGTTAGCTCAAGCAGGTGGAAGCTTTGAATCAATAATCACAAGCTGCAAAGTGTTGCTGGCCTCCACACTGAATATCAGACCAGGACAAGCCTCTCAGCATATCCTTCTCCTTAGGGAAGGAAGAGCGAGCAGATGGGAAGCCTGGGGTGCTGATGCCAGACCTCCAAGACAGAACCAATAGGATTGAGTCACCACGAGATGGTCTTCAAGGTGCGGGGTAGGGGACACCCTGAGCACTTCCCCACGCTTTTACTATCCCCATTTTAGTTTATAATGAAAGTGAAGCTCTGAAAGATACCCACTTTCGTACTGCAAGTGCAGCCACACACAGAGCATGTGCGCACTGGGAAGTGTACGTGAGAGGACCCGCTTATTCCGGTCTCAGGAAAGAAACAACACAAAGCTGCCATGGCTGTGCACGCTCCCTGGCCATTATGCATGATCCTGTGCAGGGCTCTGAGTGTGGTAATGGCACTAACTGACATTTTCCTGATAAGTCATAGCCAGAGCCAGGGATACTGAAGCCCTCTCACATTGGGTACCCAGGAGACCTATTCCTATAGATGAAAGCCATGGCCCTGCCACTAGCTCCCCAGAGGGCTGTAGCTCTGCCTCAGGCTTTAGCATAGAACCCCGCTGCAATGTCACCTCCCTGTATTGGCAGTCCAGTCTGGGCCAGAGTCCCTCCCTATCTGGCAACTGGCTTTTCTTAGTTTCACACATTACTGTGGTGAATCATACAAAGATAAACACCAGAGACCCAAGGATCAGAGACCAGTGCCTGCCTAGCGTGTTTGAAAGCATCTATCTAGATAGAGACTAAGAAGGCCTGCAGACACAGCTGAGAGGCTCTGCTGGCCTTCTCTTCCCTGACTCACCTTCCTCAACATCAGCACCCCTAGCTTTAGGAAGACTATGGAGCACAGGTGATAAGTCTGGGGCCCAACGGTTGACGGCTACCCAATGGAACCTCTGACTGCAAGACAGGGCCAAGCTATACCTGGAACAGAGCTGAGTGCCTACGAACCAGTCAGAGGACTAAGGTGCCAGTCACCGCTTTCCTGCTTGTCAGTGCCCCAACAAGCACAATCACACCTGTATTTATGGGTGAGAGCTGGAGTGTGGGACCAGCCCACATGAGCCCTTGAGAGGAAGGGGTTGCAGGCATCCTGTTCAGGAGGCACAGCCGTTTCTCTTTAGGACAGCTACCTTCACCAACATGGTCCCCCAGGAGGGCTGCCTATACTAACACTTCCCTGAGGAAGGTTCTCTACACCAGCATGGCCCCCAAGTAGGCTGTCTACACTAGCCTGGGTTCCAAAAAGGTGGTTCAATCCAGCATGGATCTTAGGAAAATACCAGTTGGCCTCCATACAAACATGGTCCCCAGGAAGGCCTTCTATACCAGTATGGCTCCTAGGAAGGCATGTAGAAGCACAGCCCTTAGGAAGGCATTCTCAGCTGCCACAGTCCCTTCAAAAGGGAGTGGAAACCAGCTTCCCTTCCATGGGCACTGTGCCCTATGAGAGGTGAGTCCTCTTGCCTCAGCATGAGGCTGTGGGCAGAAGCCACGCACAGCAAGCCATCCAGCTGTGGTGGCCGTCAGAGAACAGCTGTATAAACACAGTGCTCCAGTGTCCAGAAGCTCACACTCCCTCCCATTAAAGCCACTTTTAAGAGGCACCACAGAACCAAACCACAAACGGCAGCTCTGAGCCTGCCTGGAAACTCCTATGGCACAGCCCGAACAAACCCTTTCCCCTCTGGTCTTAAGCCTGCATTCATTTTTATCCGTTGCATTTTAAGGGAGTGGGCACAGGAACTGGGGAAATATCGTTATTGGAAAGTAGTTACGAGTAAAAACACCCATTTCTAAAAATAACAGTTTATATATGAAACCACGCTAGTAATAACATGAGCCAAAAACTCCAGTAAGCATTTAAAAACACTCCTGGTGCCATGGCCAATGGCTCTGGGCCCTCAGCAGCCTCCCAAGACCATTGGTGCAGGTCCCCAGTGTGGGAGGGGAGGCCTGCGCCAGTCCCACAGCTGAGCCTCATCTGTAGCCTGAGGGGCAGCTTGGATACTACTGGATTCAGAGTCAGGGACTTAAGACTTCCTAGGATGCCTGATTCTCCCTTTCTCGATTTAACTAGAAAAGCATGGAGTAAGCAGGGAAAGCAAAGCCTACTACTCGAGCCTGGAAGAGCATGGATGAGCTGACCAGAGGACAAGACCAGCCCTGTTTCATTAGGGACAAAACGTGCTTGGTGACCCCACAGATTCCTCGGTTTTAGTGTCAAAATTTGCTAGTACGGATAATATCCCCATCTCAGCTTTGGCTATGACAATATGTACGAGCCCAGGTAAATTTCACAATATAAATCGTTTTCTCACAGTTCTGAGAGCTAGAAGCCAAGATCAAGATTTCAGTCAATTGGGTTCCTGTGAGAACTCCTATCCTGGCTTTCAGATGGCTGCCTTCACCATCTCACATGTGTGTGTGCACATGGAAACAGAATAGGACTTTCTGGTGTCCCTATATACAAGGGCTCTGATCTCATCCAACCAGATTCTCAGCCTATGACTTCAAATAAGCCCAGTTATTTCCTTAGAGCCTATCTCCAAATACCACCACATTAGGGGTAAGGGCTGCACTGTGTACGTGGAGGAAAGGACATCAAACCACCTTTTCAACAAAGCCATCCAACAGCGGTACACAATCACACATTCCTATGGTTTAAAAAGCAATTTCAGAGTCATTTCTTATAAAGCATAGGAGGTTCTCGGGTTAGATACCAGCCCTGTGAAGAAGAGGTTCATGTTCAATGGTAATTTATAAGATACTCATAGTCTTACTGAATTAAGCATTGAAAAAATAGTTAAAACCCACAGGGTGCTGTAAGTGTTATGGACCTTTGTGGGTTCCTTTTCTTTCTTCCTGATGGTGATTATCAGCAAGGGATTAATATTCCTGGACCACCCAAGAGCAGCACTTTGTCCCCATTTGTAACATAGTTCTAGTCCTGTAGGATACAGAAATTAAATATCAGAACTCTATGATACAGAAATTAAATATCAGAACTCTATGATACAGAAATTAAACATCAGAACTTTATGCAAAACAAAGTTCAGCAGGCTGGGAATGAGGAGCCTGGGGTGGTAGGTGTTGACAGGATCCAGAAGATCCTAGGAGATAATCCTGTAAGAGATTATGTAGATTGTTAGCCTGTGAGCATGGCTATGAGAGATTAAGTAGACTGGGTTAATGGAAGCAGGAAGATTCACTGTAACTGTGGGTGGCACCATCCCATGGGCTGGGGTCCTGGGCAGGATAAAAAGGAGAAAGTGAGCTGAGCACCAGCATTCACCGCCCTGTGCCTCCTGACTGCGGATGCCATGTGAGCACTCACCTCAAGCACCTGAGGCCATGGCTTCCCCACCATGACTGACGACATGCTCAAACTGAGCCAACGGACACTCGAAATCTGGGCTTGGTTTAACATCGCAGCCAGCTCTAGGTCTCAGCTCTCTAGCGCCTGAGAACTTCTACTCCAGTATCTTTTGGAGCGGTAAGCTGCCACTGACATCTTGATACTGATGCAGGGGCGATGTAGGGATGGAGAGTATCTCAGGATAGGCAGAGAGGGAGCAGAGCATAGCCATGCTGGCTCATATGTGTGCATGATTACACAGGGACCCAGGCAAGACCTACAGAAGAACCACCCAGCAGAGCCCAACCCATGCTGCAGAGCTGTGAGAAATAAAATGATGGTTGTTTGAGGCTAGATATTACACAGCTCTAGGGCAAAGACATCTTTGCAGCAGCTAAAGTAGAGAAGGTTTAAAAAAAAAAAAAAAAGAGTCCAACCAGAGCCTCAAACCCACTGCTACAGCCCCAAGGCCCAGCCTTTGTCAATGGTGAATTAAAGGACTGATGGAGCTAAGGGACCAGAGAGAAGAAACCCGCCTGATACCCACATCCTGTCTACTCCGCTCTAAAGGAAGAGCCGGATGAATATAACACGCACAGCATCAGCTAGCACCCGCCAGGCGCACACTAAGCCCACGAAGTGTGCTTACAAGTCACTCACGTGCTCTTACAGCAGGAATGTGAACACGAACAAAGAACCCCTGTTCAGGGCCAGTACAGTGAGTGGTTAAGATCATCCTGAAACCACACCATGGGGCTCAAGTTCTGTCTCTCACCATGACAAATGCCTCCATGACTCTGTTTCCTCATCTACCAGTGAAGAAGATGGTGCCTACCCCACGAGATTGTCCTAAAGGCTGAGTTTTGCATTCAAAGCTGAGAAGTCGCCTCACACCTGCTGGGAGTCAGCTAGGGAGCTGCTCACTGTCAACTACATCAGTGGCTGCTCAATATTTACTGAGTTTTGCTTTAAAGATTCCAAAACACAGAAAATACTGATGTTATTAAATGTCATTTTAAAACTTGTTCTTCATAGTCTTCCGTGTGTCTCCCCTCATACAGTCAGCTTAAAAACAAAATTACATTTCTAATAAAGTTAAAGAAAATTTAGCAAATCACTGTGAGAACTGGGCCAAAAAAGTGACAAGTGGTGTGTGTATGGACTGACACCCCCCCCACACACCCACCTCAGGTACGATAGAGAACATAGGTGGGTAATGAACGGCAAGGTGCTGCCGGCTGGTGACTTCGAACAGGTCCCTTAACCTGTCTTCAGTGGGAAAAGATGTATGCCACTGCGCCCACCTGCTCTGACCCCCAGAGGTGAGGTAAATTAAGTCCAAACATGAAAAGGCCTTATAACTCCTAACTAAGGCATTAGTTAAAGGTTAGGTCACATCTTACATCTATTAATGGAATTTCACATCCGACAACAATAATCCCTTCCATTTCTGAAGGTTTTCAAATAAACCCCAAACGATTCCTGCCCACAAGGGAAGCCACAGCAAGGGCCTTTTAGCAGCGCTAACAGAAGCCCGTTTTCTTTAAGAGCCCGAGGAGTAGGCATTCTTTTGAACACTCTCAAAAATAGCTCAGTCCATTCAGGAAAACCACCTTTGAACACGGGAAGAAAGAATTCCCCACCGCTCTGTACCGAAGCGCGATAGGTCGCTCTGTGGCGAAGGCTTTGCACAAAGGGACAGCGGAAGAGCCTGGGGTTCCGGTTGGGTCTGGTGAAGACCTGCTGTTCTGAGGTCTGGGGCTTACTTTGTCCATCCTGTTCCCCCCTCCGCTCCTGTCTTAAAAACTCACAAAAGGGCTTAGAAGTTCTATTTCTGGCCCAGTGATTCTTCCAGCCACTGCTGGGTTTGGACCAGATTTAGCCCACGGACCAGCAGGTGATGCGGCCAGCACAGTGCCAGGGGGCGGTGCCAAGCCTGCCTCAGCTCTCAGCCGGGGTGTCACAGGACACCTAGCCCTGCCCAAGGGCTCTATCTGTAAGGAGAGACAGGACACCTTTCCTTCCACCTCAGAATTCAGAACCACCATGTAAAGGACACAAGGGGCCTGATAAAAGGGGGGAAGAGTGAGGAGTCAAAGGGAAGAAATTTCACTCAAATGCCCCCTCCCCGCAGCCCGTTATCTATATGCCACCTGCAGCTTTCCCGGAGAACTGAGGTGACTGTTTTTAGCAGCAAGCCAGGAGCCACCGAGCAGTCTGCCTTCTCCCACCCAGTTCTGCCCCTGACCCACACAGCTAAGCAGTGAGATACGAACGCTGCTGTCAGTTTTTTGTTTTTTGTTTTTCCTTTCTGGGGCTGCTGGGTTGGCCCCTCCCATTAGCACCCAGGTCTCATGGGCAGGTGAAGTCAACCTGTCTTAGAGCAGGGTGGGAGCCCAGGTGGAGCCATTTGTCCCATTAGCCTGGACTGACCTGAGGTGAGGAAGACATCGTCCTTGCTTGTGCTGGTGGGAATTATGGTACTCAGAATGAAGGCCGAGACACAATGCTGCATCTGGCCATCACAGTCTCAAATGCTGCTCACCTGCTCCAGGACCACAGGTTTCTCCGCACAGTGTTAACGTCACCAAAACTTGCCTCAGAGCCAGACTGTTTCCCAGTAGGCTTCACAGCTGCCACTGTCTGAAACTCCCTATCCACCCGTGCCAGGGTCCCCTATCTTCAGCCTGGCACAGCAACTGCCCACTTCAAAGCCATATGCCAGTCTCTTTCTAAGAGCCTGGGAGCCCCAGGAAACTCTGGGCTTGGGCTCTGTAAGGGATCATTATGGGAGTCCCTCTCCAGTATAAAGAGTGGGAAGAAAGTTCTCTAAGGTTCCAACACCCCAGTGACTGACTTGCTTCCAGAGCTTTACTTGCATCTAGGGAGGATTTGAAATACCAATGTACGCTGCACAGCACACTCATCCAAACAGAAACTCCCCTGAGAATCAATCCTGGTGGCTGCAGCCTTGAACACTAGACCAGCCAATCCTCAGGCAGTATGAGCTGAGCCAGAGACATGGATGCGGGTGCACGCCAACATGACACCGGCTGGGCAATGGGATCTGACTCCAAACTGGGCCTGGGCCACCTCTCTGGATAGCCAAAATGATGACAAAGCCAGTTCTTCTGGGAGTCCTGGCTGCTTTGCCATGGGATACACATCAGCATTTGCTGCTCAGGACAGTGAAACTTTAAAGCCAGACATCCAAGGTGGGGTGATTTAGTTATTTTTCTTTGCTGTGAAGAGACACTGTGACCAAGGCAATTCATAAAAGAAAGTATTTAATTTGGGGGTTCACGGTTCCAGAGGGTTAGAGTCCATGACCATCACAGCAGGGAGCATTCAGCTGAGAGCTTATATTTCCCTCAGCCAGAGGCAGAGAGAAGAGAGAGATAACTGGAAATGTGGTGGGCTTTGAAACCTCAAGGCCCACCCTCAGTGACATACTTCTCCAACAAGGCCACACCTCCTAAACCTTCCCAAACAGTTTCACCAACTGGGGACCAAGCATTTAAATATACGAGTCTTTATGGGGCACATTCTCATTCACACCACCACAGTGGATCACTCACCCGGGGACCATATGATTGCCAACTCTGTGCCATGCCACAGTTGGATGCCAGAAGGAGTAAGACACAGCTTGTATTCTCAGGGATCTCAAAATTTATGGAAGGAAACAGATGGAAGAATAAGCTACTACATGGAAGGAGGGATGTCATAATTGGATCATTAATTCAGCCCAGCCCCATGACATTGGAAAGAATCCAAATAAGGCTGGGCATGATATGTTGTGTAAATTAATTACACCCTCTCTCCTCAGCTCTCCGTCCATAACACTGGGATTAATACCATCCCACAAGGTTTTGCGATGATAACCGGCATAGAGTGCTTACCTTCATTTATTCACAAAACACAAAAATGATTCTCACCCTTTAAGGTAACCATACAATAATGTACTAATGTAAATGAGCTTTAACCTTTTCTCGCACAAACATTTTCCAAACACGTAATCCTTACACATTTGTAGCCTTCAGCCTTTTTTTTTCTTTTCTTTTCTTTTCTTTTCTTTTCTTTCTTTCTTTCTTTTTTTTTTTTTTTTTTTTTGAGACAGAGTTCCCTTGTGTAGCCCAGGCTGTCCTGGAACTCGCTCTGTAGACCAGGCTGGCCTTGAACTCACAGAGATCTGCTGGCCTCTGCCTCCTGAGTGCTGGGATTAAAGGCATGAGCCACTAACCCCACCCAGAGCCTGATGCTTTATTAGTCAGTAGGGTAACTATGTAACTGATGGACCAAACCAGATTATCCCTGAGAGTGGAAACAAAAAGGAAGAGCTACTAATCCCACTGAGGTACCCAGGTAAGCTAGATGCACCATTTCTTTTTTTTTCTACTCTCAGGTTTTAAGATTTATTTATTTATTATGTATACAGTGTTCTGTCTGCATGTATCCCTTCAGGCCAGAAGAGGGAGCCAGATCTCATTACAGATGGTTGTGAGCCACCATGTGGTTGCTGGGAATTGAACTCAGGACCTCTGGAAGAACAGCCAGTGCTCTTAACCTCTGAGCCATCTCTCCAGCCCCTAGATGCACCATTTCTTAAAAAATGGTATTATAGTTTTGAATGCTGAGTTCAGGGATGTGAGGCATATTTGTTGTACAAAGTGGTGTATTTCATAAGATGTTTTAGATCAAATATACTACGTACGTTGACCATACTCACTCCCTGTGACACCCACAGACCTCTCCTCTTCCTCCTTCTTCCCTCCTAAACGTCTGTTTCTCTTTCCTAAGTAGATTGCCTTCTGTTTTCATGTGTGTATATGTGTGTGTGTTTATACGTCATATATATGTACATCTATAAAACCTATGTTCTATGTGAGAGAAAATGTGATTGTTGTAGGTCTAGTTTACTTTGCTTAACACAATCATCTCCAATTCTGTCCATTTTCCTGCCAATGATATAATTTCCTTCTTTATAACTAAATAAAACTCTACTGCGCACACATACACACACACACACACACACCCCACATTTTTTCATCCATTCATCTGCCAATGGACAGCTATGATGATTCCAAAACTTGGCTATAGCAAGTACCTGAATGTATCATTTTGGACAAAATGAAATTATATTCACCTTACCCATCATCCATCAGCCAAGTTCACAGTCAAGGTAGGTGGCCGCCACTATGCCTATCTTTCCTGTGCTACTTTGGGAACTGCCAGAGAGGTATCGAATGAGTCCAACAAAACCCTGAACACAGCCAAAAGCCCCACTGTGAAGGCACGGACACCCCTGACCTCATACTGCTCCTATTAGAGCCAGAGAGAGAGAGAGAGTCAGGTCCCAGTCACAGCATCTGCATCGAGGACGGCACCTCAGCCCTGCTGGCTGAGGATCAGCCATCTTCTAGAGCTATAGGTCATCCTTTCTGCTTGCTCAGTGTGCGTGCCCCTTACCTCAGGTGTCCCAAGCTGTAGAACCGGGACTCTCCATCAGTGGAGCGGACCACCTGCAGTGTGAACATAGGTTGTAGCTGCCGCAGCTCCAGCAGGACGATGGCAAGGTAGTGGATGAAAAGCAGCGCGTCCACAAGGGAGACCGCATATTGCACAATGTCCTTGTAATTTTGGTCCCTAGAGTCCAAAATGCGGACCCCATAAAAAAGCCAGTAAGAAACCACGAAGAGAAAGATAAGGACCAACAACAGGGCTCGGAACACAAATACCCGTGGCACATCCGCCCTTTGCTTGCGGAAGAAGAGCGCCCAGGTTCCAATGAGCAGAATGAGCAGTTTGAATGAGACAGAAATGAGGAGTCCCTCACAGATGGTGCCACAGGGTTTCAGCTCCTCCCTCCACAGGAGCTGGGGCAGCAGGATGAAGGCAATGGGGGTGAGGAACACCAGAAGTCCAAGGAATGCGGCGACCGTAAGGCCCAGGTAGCGCTTGCAATCCAGCCCCACACTGTCCTCCATGTCCTTGCTGATCCTGGCAATGTCCTCTTGGGATATACTGTGCTCCGAGGTGCCTGTGATGGCTGTGGTGGTCTCTCCCCAGTTGTCATCCTGATGACAGAGAAGACAATGACAGATATTTGTAAAAGCCACAACAAAACAAAACAGGAAAGAAAGACACTTCAGGTACCCAACTTTCTCGAAAACGGAAATAGAATCAGCTTTTAATACAGGGGCGTTTTTAAACGTCAGCAGTTTTCACTGAAATTTTCAAAATATAGTCTATATTTGTCCTTTGAACATAGAAAACACAATCTAACCTTTGAATTTGTTTGGGCAATTCGTCACTATGATACGTTGTCATCCCTCATTTTGAAAGGTTCTGAGAAGCCCAGGGGCCTGGCCTTTCTGCTGAGACTTAACTAGCAACTCTTAGACTAAGCTGCAGTGAATCTACCACAGGAGAGCACCTTCTATTACACCAGTGAGCCCCCTCCCATTGCTAAGTTTAGGCTTACAAAGCCCAAATCTAGACCCTCCAGAGCTCTGCAGGGCAGAGGACATAGAAAAGGCATGCACATCACATGAGGTCAAACTCACCCACAGCAGAGTCTCACATTATCTAAATGTCTGGATGACATTTATAGGATTTACTTACTTCAGTAAGGAGCAGCCCTAAGAACTCTTTGACATTATTTCTCATTGACTAAGAAAATTCAAAACTCATCTATGGCCCGATCAGCTCGAAAAATCTTTCAAAAACATGTTTTCATGACAAACTGAACAGCAAGGGCGTGGGAATACCAGGATTATTCTATCTTTAACTCCACTGCTTTCTTCTCTTAAGCTTCTAGGTGGCTGCTAGTGGGAGCAGTTGGCCTGTTCATCCCACAAGAGTCTGTCAAATACTTTGGCTGTCACTGGTAACTAGGACTCCATCTCCGGGCACAACAGAGCCAGGAGGCCCCAGGAACCACGTGAGCTCCATACATTATGATTTAACTAGGAAAACAAGAGTCACGTACAGAGGCAAAGTGGTGGAATGAGGACATTAGCTTATGATGGATGGAGTTTTAGTACGTGGACCAAACAGTAGCATAGATCACTCAGAACCAGACAAACCACATTCTCACTCATACATGGGTCCTAGCAGTGAATCTTTGGATGTGAATGTTTAATTTGGAGTACCCATAGAATCTGGGAAGTTAGAGAGGGACCAATGGAGGGGAGGAAGAAGGAAGATCTTAAAGGAGGGAGGGCTGCAGGACACAGGTGATAGGAAGGGGGAAGGGGAAGTGAAAAGGAAGTTGGGGGGGAGGAATAACTACTATGTTATAAACTTCACACACACACATGTCTACTCATATAAAAGAGTTGACTTGTAATCATCCTACACAAGGCCTAAAGCTCTTCCCTGAAGCTACAGGTTACCAAATAAAAAGCCCAATGCTGGGTGTGCCCACCAGAACTTGATGGTAAGACCTTATTGCTGAAGACATTACATCCTATGGTCACAGGAAATGGAAAAATGAAGTAGGCACTAATAAGGAATCTTCTTCCCTGCTGGTTAGTTTTCATAGCCCGGAAAAATGCTGTGCAGGCTGCTGGGGAGTTGGGAACGGGGAGTCATCAACAGTCATCAATAGTCTCACTCAGCTGTGAACTCTGAGCTATAACAATGACCAGTGTAGGAAGAGATGCCCACGGCTGCAACAGTGGCGTGTATGTTATGAGGGTAACCAACTGCTTCCTGATTGGATTTAAAGCCTGATCCACAGGAGGAAATGGATACATCTGGCCAAGAACTCATGGTTGGGGATTTCACAGATCTCAAGGGTGCACCACAACCATTACTCTGCTACACGGACATAATATCAAGCTGCCTTCTGAATTCATGTCTCTATACCTATAGGTTAGTGTAGCTCTCAGACCTTCTCAGAAAGGTTTCTTGGTGTAGTGGATGGCAACTAACACAGAAATCCAGAACTAGGTAGAGTAAAAACAGAAAGTGACTCGGTCACAAGTGGAACATCTGTATAACACCCCTTCTGCATGACCTCAGGAACCATTGCAGAAGAGGGAAGACAAGACTGTAAGAGACAGAAATCAGGGGGGACACAGGAAAAACAGGACCCTGGACTCACGAACTCACAGACTTGTGGTCACCTATACAAAACCAAGCCAGTCAACATTCCAGCACAGAGCAGGGAGAGGGCTCATGGGTCACCACTCCAGACTGAGGAGCCAGGGACAGTTAATGGATTCTGGAGGAGAGAGTCAGTTTTGTTTTCTTTAAAGGTTTGGCCCATGGTTGGCAATCCTCCAATGGGGTGACTCACACCAATACATATACTGGACTAGGTAAGTTCTTAAAAAAAGAGGACATAAAGTTGGGAGGGGGTAAGAAGTTGAGAGCAGATCTGGGAGAAGTTGTTGGGAGGAGTGAATATGATCAAAATATATTATATGTACATATGACATTCTCAACAAATTAATAAAAACACTGTATTTAATTTTTTAAAGACCCAGGCTAAGAAATAATGTTTTGTCATTAAAGAAATCATAATTTATGAATGCATTAGCAATATTGGGGGTGGGAGGTAAAGGTTTCAATCTAGGAACACATAGGCCATCAACTTGGGATCATGAAGAGGAACAGCCAAGGACATTCTCTAGAAGCAGTCAGGTCCCTTGGGCACTGCTGGTGGAAGGTTAAGATGGTTTATCACTGCCAGAAGACTGGCCTGACACTTTACAGTAATTTAGATATACATTTAACTACACCATCGGCAATTCGACTCCTAGGTTTTACCAAAAGTTAATGGAAATATGTCCACAAAAGGGTTATAAAAATATTCATAAGAGCTTAATCATCATAGTTAGAATGTGTGTACCTCAAATGTCCACCCGCCAGGAGAACAGATAACAAACTGTGGTCCATTCAATGGAATACTAGTCAGCAAAAATAATAAAGAGTGAACTGTTGAAACACACAGACCATGGATAAATATCAAAATCATCATGCTGAGTGGGGAAAAACTCATATGATTCCAATTATAGTCAACTCTCCAACAGGCAAAACCAATCCACTGAGAGGGAAATCAAAATAGCAGTTGCCCTGGAGAGGTGGGGATGGGGGTAGGGATCAACTAGGAAGAGCCAGGAGAATTTTCTGTGCTGAAGGGTGTGGGTTCATCTGTTGAAACTATCAAAGTATACCCTTGAGAACTATTTGATTTCTGAGTGTAAATTTAGGTCAGTTAAAAAAAAAAAACAACACATCAACAGGAGAAAACAGACCACAAAGACACACAACTTGCTGTAATATAAGACGAGTTCACAGGCTGTAGAAAACAGTTGGCTTTGTAGTCATGTCTGGGATTCTGCACATGTGATTGATAACCCTGCTGAGGTAACATTTCTGATATCATGCGGACATTTTGTTGTGTAACACCACTGCTCTGACTCAGCTGTGCATCCAACTTCCTGCCAATGAGTTGCTAACTAAATCCCTATGCACATCTGTGTACATCTCCGTCTAAAAAACGTATAGCCACAAGGGCTCCTCTCAAATTTGAGATCTTTGGGAAGCAAAAAAAAGCATCTGAACTTCACCAATCTAATTCCTGGATTTTTCGGTGAAGAAGCTGAGGCCAACAAAAGTTGTAGCTCCCAAAGTTAACACGCTGCTGAAACACACACAACTTCCAAAAGTCCTTCCCATCATACTATCCTGCTGTACGCATCAACAGCTTCCCAGAGAGCTCGGGGTACAAAGAAGGAAATGCCTTCACAGTGGGCTACTAGCACCTCTGAATTCACTTCTAGGGGGACCTGACCTGGGAAGCTTTTCAGCATGATCCAGTCCTAAGACTGACCACATCCATCCATCATCCATCCATCCATCTGTTATCCTTCCATCCATCTAACCATCCATCCACCAATCCATAATATATACACACACACACACATCTGTCCTCCTAGAACCAAAGCAAGCGGCACAACAGTATTAAAGGGTTTGCTCACTACTGAACAAACCCCACATTCAGTGAGGAAACCTAGTTATGAGCCCCAGTGGCATCTGTATCCTTGCAAGGATTGTAGTTTCAGTGTTCCTATCTGATTATGTCTATCTGTGGGTATCTCCAGGTGTGCACGGGTATATGCTTATCTCTATTCTTATATCTTTATGGCCGTGTATTCATACATTGCGTTGTTTATGTGAGGCAAGGCTGGGCATGCAACATTTCAGATGTGGGGGGTGTGCAAACATACTTCTGAGTATAGCTCAGATGTTTATTTAAATCAGCCAGGTTGCCAGACAGTAGGGACTCATAGAAGATACCACATACTTTTAAAGTAATAAAGTATTGCTATTTTAAAACTGATTGACTTCATATGAAGTCCTAATAGTAATATTTCTGAAACATGCAAGGCCTAGTCACCCTGAATTCCTGCAGTCCTGAGTGGCAGTGGTCTGGAGCAGAGAAGCTGCCATCTCTTGACAGAGGAAACCCATTCTCCAGTCTGTCCCAGCTCAGCCCAAAGCCTTGACATTAAGGTACCCCAAAGACCACAGCTACTAACCTCAAAGTTTGCTGGACATATTTCTGACCCTGGTCTTTGACTCTAGTTATCTCGTTCATTCAGATTTCCAGGCTTGCCATCTGGATGCCAAGGCCTTGATTTCTTTCATATACCTCATTTCTGGCTGTCCCCTCTTGTCAATGTCAAACATTCCCTGGGTCTTTTTTGAAAAGGGAGTTTCCTGCCCTCTCCCATCCCATTTCATTTTGCAATGACTCTCCAGGGACTCTTGCCTGTAACTTTTCCCTTTTCTGACCTGTCATCAGCCAAGCTGGCTTCTTTCCAACATCATTCAAAGGAGGCCAACCAATCACACTTCAGAAGGACCCCAAGCCAACCAATGCTAGGACATGTTGTCCTTAGACCAGCAAGAAAACCAGCGAAGTAGATAAACTCATTAAGATGCTGGAAAAATAAAGATTAAAAACCCCAGAGAACTTACTGCAACAGGACTTAGGAAAACGTTTGCGGAGAGGAGGCGGGGCTGAGTGGCAGCCTGCCCACAGAGGCGCCTTTGATCCTTACCTGAACTTCCTCTGCGCCTGTGGGAGCGGAGTCATTTGCCAGCAGGGGCTCTCCAGTGGGAGCCTGGATAGTGACAGACTTTTCTGACCCTCTGCCATCTTTACTCCGTGGAGATTTGTGTCTTTCTCGTGTTCTTTCCCTGGGGGGAAATCCAATAATCAGATATCAAACTTACGCCAGGTTAATTACTCTCCTGCTCACCAAAACATAAATTTTATTTTGAGTTTAGGAAAATACTATGCCTATACCCCACCCTCACCCGTACACATGGCATCCATACCTACCCATCCCCACAAGCCTGCAAGGAATAAGATTATCTTGGACTCCCTACTTAGTATTTTCTTTCTGCCAATTTAACACCCAAAACAAAACCTGCCACTCCTCTACCAACAATGATCACATTTTTTTCAGAGCCTAATTTTAGAAATATTATGGCTGAGGCACATTTTACTGCAATAATTTCTCAGTTGATTTGGTTACTATTTCCCTTAACTAATTAGGAATGCTTTTTACTGGAAGAACACTGCATCTTATCTAAACTTTGATCTGGCAAAAAAAAAAAAAAAGAAAAAATCTGGGACACGATGTCACCCTATACTTTGGGACAAGGGGAGGAGAAGAAAGGAGATCCTAAACCAGGATAGAGAATCATTTACTTTTCATTCTTACCAATTCAACATGAAAAGCCATTCCTGTAGGTTTAGCTGAGCTCAAAGAGACCCACAGAAACAAAGAAGGTGAAACAAATAACCCCAAGGGTGTGTGTGTCTTCAGGCCACCTAAGAAAAGCAGGCTTTCTACACTCACGCCAGAGGAACTTTGTGGGTGGTCCTCTAGCCACCGTGGAAGGACACCCTGCTGCTGAGTCTCAAAACTACAAAAGGAGTCAGCCAGAGTGGCCAAGCCTACAGGTCACAAGCTGGTCACTAAGCAGTAAAGGAAAGTGGCTCCAAAGTAGCCTGCAGAGGCCAACATCCCTGAGTTTCCTTAGCCTCCTGTCCCCATGTGCCATTTGACAACAGTCTTTCCCATAACCGCCTGTCCTCATGCCCAAGGTTTCCCACTTTGTACGCAGAGCCAGACAGTCAGCTCTCCATGTACACATCATATGTGGGACCTTGCACAGGGTACTTGACCTCAGTTTCCCTCTGTGGGAAACGGGATGGGAGCCATGATGATGCCACACAGACAAGGGAAAAGTGTATGTGCCCAGGATAGGGGTGTGGAGTGAGCACCTAGTATACAGTAGCCGTTATTAGCCAATGGCAAAGAATGGTATCTGGACCTTGTAAAGGAGAGTATGCTATCCTGGAGAAAGGGGTGTAAAAGCCACGAGCACACTGCCAAACCCTCTTCCCACTGCACATCTATCTCCTGTTAACCTACAACTTAGCAACGACAACAAAACCCTAAAACGAAACAACTGAATGGCAGATCTCTTCTTGCCAGACTCCTATCTTGGGAACCCCTCCCTTGGCTAAGCTGTGGATAATTCCTCCAAGGAACAAAGGGTTTCCCATGGTAGACAGTTTTACGAGGACAATAGCTCCATTCTTAGCCTGTGAAAGAGAAATAGATGTACTCTGGTCAGTTGCGTGAGGTTCGAGCCAGGCAACCAAACCAGCAGAGAATCTAGCTGTTCACCCAGAGCTACAGCCAAGGGTGCCAATCTCCCCTTCCCTGGCTCATTCACATGGCACTTGGCTGAGTGCTTGACTGGATTAGCTCCATTCCATTCTAACAAATGGCTCTGAGGCCAGTATTACTGGCCCATCTCACAGATGAGAAAACGGAGGCTCAGGGAGTTTAAGTGCCTTCCAGAAGTTGTGGTAAGGAGCAGAACAGGGACTGAAGCCAAATTTGTCGCCACTATTAGTATTCAAAGTGACTATGTTATACTGTTTTTGGGGAACAATTAGATTTTTTTAATTAGCATATATAATTATACAAAACAATGGGATTTACTATGACGCTTTCCATACATGAAGACTATGTACTTAGATCATGTTCATCCCCTTTTACCTTCTTTCCTCCTCCCCCTGGTCCCCTTTCTTGTCCTAAATATCCAAAATCTGGAGATTTTATAGAGTAAATATTCCTAGCACTCATGTTCACAGCCCCCATGCAGTCACACTGCTGGAGTTATGAGGGAGGCCTTCAAAGCTAATATTGGTAGTCACTATTGGCTGTCAACATCAATAGCCTTAGTTGGGTGCTCTGGGTTGTCCAAAATCAGCACTCCAAAAGGCATTCTCTGTGAGCAACATTGAGCAGTGTGGGAGATTCCTGCTCTCCCAGCGTGGTCAGTCTTTGGAATGAATTTCAAGCTAGGTCTAACTGCTGTTCCACCAGGTCCCTCCTGCAGCCCGCCGGATGGCCCCGGAATGATCCCGTGTCCTTCTGCTCCCCTACTGCCCTTCCATTTGTCACTCTTGCTGGCCATCAGCCGAGTCACATGCTTATCTAACCTGGCTCTCTATTGAAAGGCCTCACAGGTCAAATCCTGTGACAGCAAAGATTCTTCTGGAACCAAATCCTTTCACTTCCTGCTAGCTCCTGGTTCCCGACCACCACCAGGGCTGAAAGCAGAAGGAAACCAACCAGGACTGAAAGAGACCACACTCCTCTCCCTGGACCACCCAGCTGGGCTCTTAAAAGCCCCAAGAGCACTGACATGGGAACAACCAGTGTCGGCCACTCTCTCACAACTCCCCGGATAACACTGGAAGTGAAGCAGGTAAGAACTTGCTATCGAGTAGCCCAGGGAGCACACCATCCTCCAGCACCTGCCCCGCCACACCAGTGGCTCTCGTTTCTCAGACTCCCTCAGACAAGCCACCATGGGTGCAGAGACTGGGTGGCCCTGCCCTCAGAGAATTTGTCTGGAAGAGAGACAACAAGAATCTCCATCTTTCTCCCCAGCACCCCAGGCCATCAGGATGCGGGTGATGCAATGATTATTCGTGAAGACTTTCCCACCCCATGTTTCTGGGGAGGCTGTGGAAATTCCTACTTAGAAGTCTGCGTATGTGTGGAAAGCCTTGTGAATGGCAGGGGAATCAAAATCATGGGTGCTCGGCTGTGCAGCACTGTAACACACAGTACATCTTTACTAAAATAGTGGGGCTGGAGAGACGGCTCAGCAGTTAAGAGTACTTACTGCTCTCCCAGAGGGTCTGAGTTCTGTTCCCAGCACCCACATTGAGAGGCTGGCAAAGACCTAGTACCTCCAGCTCCTGGGTTCCGTGAGCACCTGAAGACACACACACAGACACAGACTCATAAGGAAAAATAAATCTTTTATTGTTCGTATTGCATGGATGAAGGACAGCACACAGTCCTGACTGAAGGTGACCCAGAATAGGGAGGCTCCAATCAGCACTTCACCAAGTGAGCTGCTCCTTGGATTGGTCTCACCATAGAAGGGCGTGGGACACACCACATGGTAGTTACAGAAATCACTGCTGCTAGTTACTGCCCTGGGCAGGTCTCCAAGCCAAGCCAGGACTTAAGAATGATGTCCAAGAAAAACACTGTCGATCACCCAGCCAGTGCTTTCTAGTTTGCAGAACTACAAACCTCTAAGAGGTCATTTCACTGCAGAATATACCTAAACACTCATCTCTGTAGTTGTCACAGGGGAATGGAGATGTAGCTCAGTCGGGAGAGTGCTTGCCTAGCATTCCTGAAACTCTGGGTTCAATCCCCAGCACCACATAAACCAGACATAATGGCACACACCTGTGACCCTTGGTGACGGTGACATACAGAATTTGAGGCCAGCCTGGGACAGCAAACTGATGCTGTAACTTTAAGGGACATCTATCTGTGACTGCCCACTGTCCTGGAAAAGAGTTCTCCAATGATGAAGTTGTGTCAAAGAGTATTAAGAGGTGGGGGGTGGGGGAAGATAGACAATTTACTAAACCAATAAATGGAACATTAAAACACACTCAAGCTTTAACTGCCTCAGTGGTCAGGATCACCTGAGGGCTCTTGCTGGGCAGCCTCGTCACACACAGGAATCTCTCTTTATCTCTAAATCTGTCTTCCAGATTGCTTGGCCCACAGGAGTAAAGATAAGTCTGTCAGTGCAAAGATAAGTGTATCGGCCCACTGTAGGTACACATGCCCGAGAGGGTGGAGAGAGCAAGTGGCAGCATGCAAGAGGCAACCATGTGTGCAGGTAAATGCATCATCGTTTAGGCGATTTGCTAGCTGAGCCCTGGGGAGCTCTGCAACCCGCTCAGTCTAGCCAGAATGCCTGAGAGTCCCACACTGTCCCTACTTACAGTCAGTACTTCCTGGGAAGGCTATTTCCTCCTGTTCTGCTGCGTGTCCGTTTCTAAATGGGGAAAGCCATCCACCGGTTACCCCGCCCTTTCCTCCTGTACCACCCACTCACTACCTGTCCCCTGCCTACCGACTGCCAGGCCTGCTGTGGGGTGTAGAACAGCCCTTTAGTACAATGCATTGTTAACACATTAGTCACATTTTCCTTTCAAAGGTGGCATTCTCTTCCAAAGGACCAACAAGCCCGGTCCTACTTGCCTGACGATATCTGGTAACCATGTTCCCTTTCTGTGTGTCAGTTTCACCTCCTGTAAAACAGTGCCCCCAACCCCCACTGTTCTAGAACTGTTCTAAGCATGGGAGAGGGTGGCCACGGCGGACCTTGCAGGTACTCTCAAAATGATGCTCAATGCTCCTAGCAGCTGCTGGCATCAGGAACCCCACAGGTCTGAACTACTCTTTCAACAAGCTAACTGGACACTCCCTGGAGAACTCAGGCATCAGTGATCTCTTTGTCAGAAAATGGGTTTGGACAGTGGCCAGTCCTCCAAGACCATCAGTGTCACCAAGCACTTCATTATTCCTTTCTGTGCTGGAGCTGTGCTAAAATTACCAAAAGACCAGGTCTCTTTCTTTTTCTACTCCTCCATTTAAACTCCCCACACATCATCGAGCAGAGAAACCTTCTTCCCAGGGCACTCCTGGGACACGAAATGCCCGTGGCAGCCGGCTCTCATGCCTGTGGAGGGCTCCATCATTGTTGGACATTTCTTCTTGCCCTAGCTGAGCATTCCACAGCACTTACTGTGGGTGAATTACACACTGTGCCCCACAGCTCCTAGGACCTCTGTGGTCCTCCCTCACACAATTCAATGCAACAGGAGGGACGGGGCTTCCAAGATCCACTAAGTGTACTTACGCAGCCCTACAGCTCAAATCCCCCACTCGGCTCCACTTGGAATGGGCACTCAGCAATATCCCCTGATCAACTGTTGGGAAGCGGAGCTCCACTCAGCCCTCCCAGTAGGCAGTCCACGACATTCCTTGATCAATTGATTAAAAGCCTCAGCTCCAACTCACATTTGCCAAGTACTTTCCACAAGGGATCAAGAGAGAACTAAGCGTTCTGCATGTCATCTTAATTGAAAGTTATAGTCTCTCACAGTTCCCATAACAGCACTAGAGAATCCATTGCCGGGACCCCAGGAGGCTCCGGGAAGCAGGAGCAAGCGGCCATGGGCCTTGAAGAGTGCACATTTTGGTGGGTGTGCAGACAAAAGAAGCCAGGGCTGGCTCCATTCAGCATTTTGCAAGCCATCCTCTCCTGCTCACTCCCAAGCTCCAAAGAAACCCCAAATTCCTACTCAAATGATACGGATGACGAAGTCTGACACCCCAATAACCCAGCTCTTTTTTCCAGTTAGGTTCAAAAACCAGATATTTGAAAACAGCTGTTTCTGGTATTTTATAACAAATCTGTTAAGTTCACCCACTGATCGAAATCTGTGATTATTTTTAAAACCAGTGGGGGAGGATTCTGACTTTCTCAGGATCTGGGCTGCAGAATGTCACCCCTAAAGCATCCATATCGAGCGCCTTCTGTCCTCACTGGAAAGGAGAGCTGGGCTCCAGCACTGGGAGCTACACAAACAACACAGAAATGTTTAGAAAATAAAGCAATTTTTTAAAAAAACGAAACACCCAGAAGCCTACTTCCTTAAAATAGTGTAGTCTCCTAAGCATTATCTTCGAAAAGCTTCCCTTTATACTTCCATTCTATTCTATTCTATTCATTTTAATTTTTTAAAGACAGGGTCTCACTGGGTAGCCCAGCCTGGCCTGGAATTTGCTATTTGTTATGTAGACCAGGCTGGCCTCCAACTCACACAGATCTTCTTGCCTCTGCTGGCTAAGTGATAGGATTAAAGGCCCCTGCTCCCTTATCTGGCCTCCATTCACGTTTTGAAAAATTACAAAATACAAATTTGTACAGAAAAATAAAATTTGGGTGGATAATTCCCCACCTACCAGTCACCACTGCCACGAGCCCCTTTCCTGAAGATGTCACTCCTGGCAGCCTGGGAAACACTGGTAGGCTTCTTTCCAGGTGTGGCCATCCACACAGGATCCACAAAACACATCCTAATCTGAACTCTCACTCTGGGCACAGTTACTTCTATGGTGATCTGCTCAGTGACAGAAGCAAACACCAGGACAGTAAGTAACCAGTCCACACAGCACACAGCTGTGGCCACAGATGAGCCTCTGAGCTGGGGTCACATGTCATCTGTGAACACGGGTGCTGAAATACCAAGACTGTAAATAGCATTAACTAGTGAGAGGCCTCCTACTATGGGCTGAGCTAGTCATTTTCCGTGACTATTTCACTCAGCTCTCATTTGCTCTAGAAGGAGGAGATCCCTATATCCATTTCACAGAGGAGGAGACACCTCACCTGTTACATTCTTGCCCTGCACAGTACAGTACCACCCATTTCATCACTTATCTGTCTGTTCATCCATTCATCCATTTATCCCTCCACTCAGCAAGCATTCTTGAATTCTGAATTCCAATGCAGGCCTGTTCTGGTCAGTAACGAGGGGGAGTTTGGCCCCACCACTCAGGATAGTGTTTTCAACCCCTGAGCTTGTTCACTTGGAAGACTAGTCAAAGAGAAATCAGTCATCAGGCCAATCACACCTCTGTGGGTGTGTGGGTGTGTGGGTGTGGGTGTGTGCGCACATGCACTTGCAGGCACCCCCCCCCCCATGCCCGAGATAGCCTCGGGGCAGATACTTAATGGCCCACCGGTGAGTCAGCAGCTCTGGGTAAAGCAACAAATTAACACCTGCTTTTTAACTTTCATTTCTAGAATTGGTAAAGCTCTATGAGAACTTTACATCTATGAGAAGTACTTAGAAATGCGAAACATTTCCACGGCCGGGAAAACTTTAATTTAAAACCAATTGTGAGAAATTAAGGTCATCAACTCTAATGGCGGCTATAAAATGTAAATTGGCAGTGTAGTGACTCCTAGAGCTTGTCAACCGCTCTTACAGCTTGGCTTCTCACGCACCAGTGGGCTGAACCCTCAACATCCTCAGCCCTTTGGGCAGGCTATGGAAAACCTGGTTCTCTGACAGAAAGCCCTACCAACCTGCACACGTCCCCACAGAGAAGGGTGGACTGATCCGGTGCTTACATACCCTTGCCTGTGAGATTTTTTTGAATGGCTTGAGTAGTAGGAATATCCAGAATATGTGGATTCGGTATCCATAGCAATGACGAGCTTCCTCTGATGACGGACGGAGCAGGCACTATTCTCCTCCCACGTGGGGTCTCACTTACTCTCTCCTAATTCCTTGTGGGACCGGAGATGCTACTCTTCAACAGGACTCTGGGAAGGGGAGAAAAGGAGAGATTAATCCTCGAAGTCAATCTTAAAAGGGCCGAAAGATAAACTAACAAGAGCCAACTCTCCTCCGAGGTCCCTGCTGTGAAATATGAAGCTTCACAGGAATCTGACAGGCAAGAGGGGTGGCGAGCAGGCTGGACCCCATCACAACAGGAGGAAGACGGTTTGGGAGAAACCTGGGCATTGAGACATTTATTTCTCGTGGCTTTGGCTGTAGGAACTGCTTCTCACACGAATCCCCAGACAAACGTCTACCCCACCCCCAACTGTCGGTTATAAAAACAACGCCCAGGGAAATCGTTTATTCAGCACTTTGGCCATCATCTCCAAAAGTCAATTAAAGTTTTTTCTTAGTCTCTTTGAGAATCCAAACTCCGAGAAATTTATCTTAGATAATTAAAAATCAACAACCACCATGATTGTCTTGCTACCTACGATAATAAAAAGCTAGAGGCAAGGTAAACACCTCCCCAAGCCAAGGAATAGCTGGGGCTGGGGGAAGATATGATTCAGTCAGTCAAAGAAAATAGCATGTATCTGTATAAAATGACAATTATGAAGAATGGAGATTTTAAGAAGCAGGAAACAGGATTGCAAGTAGCCAACGAATCTACACAACTGTTACAGTGATGTAAAGTAACTTATGGGGGGCAGGGACTGCTACAAGGGGACATCAGAAAAGGTGATTTATTAGTTGCAAGGTCCTAGGTCCTTTCCCACTTCCCTCAAATATTGCTCTGCAATAAAAATAAATTGGAAACACTTCCAAGCACATTCCTGAGCCTGCACATGCTCAGCTGACTTCTAGAAAGTCAGATCTAAAGTTCTGCCTCGTCCTGCACCCCTCTCCCAGGTCTGGTCTAGGCCCAACAGGGTTTCCCAACCCTGTGCAGTGTCCTGGAGGCTAACACCGCAAATACAGCCAGTGAGATAAGTGTGAAGAAAACAAAGGAGTCCCAAAGGCCATACCCTGCCCCAAAGCCTGAAGAGGCTCAGGCTCCCAGATCCCAGTTAAGACTGGGAGAAATTTCAAACTGGGAGCTTTTACTGGGCCTGGAAGTCACATCTCCACACAGTTACATCAGCCCAGAGCCTAGAAATGGCATTCCATTACTTCTAAAGAGACCCTGTGCCTGGGGTTACCTGCCTTGTCCTGAGTGTCTCAACTCATGACTTCACTAGGAATTTATCTCAGAATACTGATTCCTAAAGGAAAAAAAGTTTATCTCCCCACTGTCTGATGTGATTAAAAGCTAAAAAACAATAAAAATGTCCCCTGAACCAAGGAATAGGTAGGGAACATAGGGTCCCACCACCCCCAAATTAGCACATATCTGTAGGAAATGATAATTATGGAGTCAAATTCAAAGGCCACATCCTTGCCCTCCCTCTCCATGCCTTGCTCTCCGTATTGATCCATCCGTTTCCCGTCCATATTAATAAGTAGCCAGAGACCCTGCTCAGGAATGGATGACAGAGAACTTACTGCTTCCTGGCCCTGCTGGTGGCTGCTTTCCAATTGGAGGCCACTCATTCGTTCCTCCTCCAATACTTGGTCCTCTGTGCCCATACCAGGTTATTACTTAACAGCCGTCTGCCACCAAGAGCCAAAGTCTGGTCACGGGGAAGCATGGAGTCCAGCCCATGCTTCACCATCTGCGAGCAGGCCCTCCCTGGCCTTCCTGAATCTCAGTCTGCTGACTTGTCAATCAGGGATCAAGGAACCAGCCACCATCTCCCAGAGAGAAGCTATAAACAGACGCAGGCTTGACTTGCTTCCTAGCTGCGGGACCTTAGTCAAATGATGAAACCTCTTTGAAGTCCCATCTATAAAATGTGAGCCTCAGGAGCGCTTTGATGACTATATGAGCTGACAGTGGTGACAGCGCCCAGCATGGGCACCAGATGCCCTGGGTAAGGAAAAGTGGGTGGCCCCGAGTGCTCCCTTTGGTGGTTTCTAAACTCCATGAGCTCCTTGCCTTTCTCTCACCAAGAGAAAAGCTCAGAGAGCTGTCGGGCAACTAGCCAGCACCTCCCTCTAGGCTATCCCACCCAAGGCTTACCTGCTGTGGGCAGAATGGGACTGCCCCTCAGGCTGCCTGCTCACTCACCAGCTGTGTACTGGAACAAGGCAGTTTAACCTTGGAGGTGCGGGTTTCCTACCCAGTAAAAGGAAGCCAAGCAGCCTGCTTAGGAGGAAGGGCGTGACTGTAAAGACTAGACATGAAACCAATCAGGCATCTCTCAGAACATTAGCTCGGCTCCCAGGCTGAACTGGCCCGTCTTTTCTCTCACCCTACAGTCTCCCAGGGTTTTCACCAGCCATTCAAATCAGCTTTCAGCACGCTGGAGTCTCCCTTCCTTTCTGCTCTGGGCTACGTTCCTTTCTCACTGGCCTTCTGGCTGGAAGACAAGCAACCTTAGGAGGCAGAGCCAGGATGCGGAGCCTAGCATGAACCAGTCCTCTTCTCTTGATAGCCCTGGCCCGGCTCTGTTGACCTGCAGAGTCTAAGGCTTGGCGCCTTTGTCAGAAAACTGACCGTTCTTCTCTGCATTCATAATTAACCCCCCTCATCCTGATACTTGCTTCTCCTGCCTTCCAGCCTGTGACTCCTGGCTCCCCGTTCCATCTAATTCTGATATCTCACCAACTATCGGGTATGGTGATATTTTTCTTTTGTACCAAAATGTTAATTGTATGTTAATAAATAAAGTTGCCTGGGGGTCAGAGCTATTAGCAAGCCATAGGAAAGCAGGGCAGTGGTGGTGTACGCTTGTGATCACAGCACTTGGTAGACAGAGCTAGGTAAGTCTCTGTGTGTTCAGGGATACAGCCAGCATTGGATACACATGCCTTTAATCTCAATACCAACCATAGAACACCTGGAGGTCTATACAGACAGGCCGTGATGAGGCAGTCCTGTGGTTGGGTTTACAACCAATGAGAAGGCAGAACAGAGACTATATAAAGACTTTAACACAGGAAGTACCGGCTCCTTCGGAGAGGTAGGACCACTGCAGGAGGAAGGGTAAGGTTTTAGCTCTTAGCTCTGACCTCTTGGCTTTCTTCTTTGCATTGGTTCTGTGTTTCTTATTTATAAGACGGTTGGTTACATCTACAATCGGGGAGCATCTTAGAGGGAGGGAGCCCCAACCCAGCACCCCACAACAGATTGTGTTTCTGTGCTGCCTTGCTGTTAGACCTCAGGGCAGGTGCTTCTGCTCTGTCCCATACCCAAGTCCCCAGTAAAATGACATCATTAATAGTCCCTTCCCAAGGTTATTATGAGGAATAAACAAGGTATCACCTCTAGTGCAGAGAACCCAAGTTTCATCCCCTTCCCCCTCTGCTGAAGGGCATCATTCTTTGTCCTCATTAAAATGTGGGCCATCCATTAGGGCAACTCCAGGCATGTCCCTCAAAGGAAATCACAGCTCCCAACAGCCCTCCAGGAAAAGCCTTTTCCTAACTCTACCAACTACCCCTTGCCCAGGTTCTCCCCAATGAGGGGAATCTTGTATGAGATCTGCACCCCTAACACTGCCACTAAATCCTCCACCCCTCTCCCTCCATCCAAGAAAGTCTAAGTTGGCCAGAAACTGCCTTGAGCTTTGAGTCAAATCCAAAGGTTGCATCCTTGCCCCTTCTCCAGGCCCATCTTACCTCATTGATTTCCCTTCCTATTTCATGGTAGCCACCAGCCCCTGCTCAGCAACGCTGGAGAGATGGCTTCAACCGAGACACACCACCTGCCCTTGTGAAGCTTTGCTGGTGTCTAGCTTCTAGCATGACGGCACGCCTTCCTCCATCCCCCATCACGTTTCCCCCTAACACTCAAAGCACACCCTTTTATTCTTCTCCATCTCTGGGGATAAACTCCTCAGAGTCAGGAGCAACGGTCCTCCCCGTCCCCCAAGTATTCTGAACACTTCCTGAAAAATGAAGCCAAATGCTCCCTTCCCACTGACTCAGCCCCTGTCCCCAGCTGCGCTCTTATTTCCTGGCTTAGTTTTTCCACCATCCTCTGCTAATGATGCTACCTACCACCCCAGCCAGTCAACGAACCCGCTCCATGCTGTTTTCAACACGCTCTGCCTTTCATCCATGCATCCCACCACCACCAAGCTCTGCTTGTCCTCAGGTCCTTCCCAAGCTCTCCCAGCTCCCAGCAGCAGAGAGCTAACCTAGAGAACATCTCCAGGTTTCCTCACTTGACCCAGCCCACACACAGCCTGGCCCTCCTAAGTCTCTGCCTTCACCATGGTTACCAACTCTTGCCTCATCTACGATCTGAGTGAGCAGTCAGGAAGTAAACTAATAAAAGGCAGAGTGAACTCCTTCCAGAAAAGGGCTTGACCTCAGGTAGGGGCTCCCATTTGAGGTAATAAAGACACACATCCTGATGTTTATCTTTGTAAGGATGCACATACAAGGAATTAGCAAAACGCCTGACAAGCCAGAAGGGACACCGTTATCAACAAAGACAATAAAGTAAGAAAAAAAAAATCAATTTCCCTGGGCAGCAAGCTAATGAGTGGTTGCTATGCCAGACCGGACCAAGGCAGGTAGGGATGTACATGGGAAATCCTTGAACCTGCAACTGTCTATCATACCCACCACTGACAGGACCTGTATTGTGTTTGGTCCAGGCAGCCAAGCTGACCTCACCTCCTCGCTTCAAGTCCTCCCATGGTGTTCCCTGAACTTTAAAACACAGAATCCTTCATTTGATCTACAGTCTTGCCAGCTGTTCCAATTCCTCTGGGGCCGGGTTCTTTCCAGCCTAAGGACCTTAGCAGAGCCCAGTTTATCTGCTGGGACTCATTGTTTTCAAATGCAACATTTTGCTAATTCCTCTCAGCTTAAACACACTTTGGAGAGGCCTTGTTGACCCTCCAGTCCACACCTGGCCAGCCCAGCACCTGCACTCTCCCTACAGCCCTTCCAAGGCACACATTCACTTGTGTGACTGCTGAACATCAGGCTCCTGAAGAGGCTCCTACGGTGCAGGGACCATGTACCTTCCCATCTCCCCAGCTGCTGGCAAACAAGAGGCACCTAGTAAATATTTGCTGAGTGGATGAATGAAAATGTCCTGAGATGTGTCTATCTCAGGACATGGAGGCACACCTTCACCATAGAAGAAAGCTTGCAGAGAGTAGATAAAATGGAGATTTGGGGACTATCCAGAAGGTAGCCACCCTGCCGGTGCACAGGGCAGCTTACTCAGCACCAGAACATATAGTCCAGATGTGCTCAGGGATGACCAGCATAATTGTTTGAGCTACTATCCAAGAGCATCCTGCTCCAGTCTGGACCGGAGCACATCAAACCACAGGGCCTGGGATACATTGTGGAGACAGCATCTTACAGTGTGCAAGGAGCTTTCCCTACCACCCTGGACTAAAATAAGGTGAAAGTCAGTGACCTCAAGGAGAATCTTCCCCTACAGTCACATTGACATCTATAAAATACACGACTCCCACTTGAAAGAAGACAGTGCTCAGGGAAAAAAAAATCACATAAGGGAAATAACAGGTTATGATAATGACAGTGGTAAATGTAAGCTAACCTTTATGAAAAGGAAGTTATAAAAACATCAACAGCTGTACCAGAGCAATTAATGAAAGGGACTCTGCTTGGGAAGGTAGAAAGCTACTGCACATCGGGTCCAGAGAATAGCACATGTGGGCTGGTTCACTTGGAGGGTCTCGGGTTCAGAAGGACGGTGCAGAGGGATGTGACAAAGCCTGTAAGACACTTTGCTGAACCTGCACCTGTCAATCACAAAACATTATCCAAGTCTGCGGCTCGAGGCTCTGCAGGGCTCAGGCACCTGTGACAAATCCATGACCCTCTTCTAGCAACAGAACTCTTCAAAATGTATGGCTACGGGCCACTGTCCACCAGGAAAAAAAATGCCAGCCTCGTTTTACCTGGCTTGGCAGATCCCAGACTAACTGCTCTTGGTTGAGTCAGTAATTACCTCTGGAACATCCCTGGCAGCTGGACTGAGATTGCTGAAGAGCTGTGAATAGTTACTGTATCTATGACGGATATTTCTTTTCAAGCAAACCCTTTCCCCCTAGTAGATTGTGAAGCTTCAGAAACAGATCTGATGCATACCGTTTATTCCATGGTGCCAGGTCCAGTGCTCTACGTGGGGTTGGGGTCCGGGTGGGAAGGGGTTGGAAACCGCGCAGTGAAGATGTGGGCAGCTTTTCTTCTGACTGCAGAAGGACCTAGACAGCTATCAGAAACAGGGTCCTGCCATAGCCACTGAATCTGGTCCTCCTTATGGAAAGCCTCAGGGCAATCACGCCTGTGTATAGCAGGGACTCTGGGCACAGTCAGCTCACTCCACACAAATGACGGCAGTCACAGCCTGACACCAAGTGCTTATGGTGTGTTAAGACTGAAGTCACTTGCGGGAAATACCTCAATCCTCAGAACAAGTCTTTAAGGGGGACAATGTAGAACGTTATGGTGCAGTTCAGCAAACAAGGTCTCTCTCATACACACAAGCAAGTGCCCCCAGTAGGGGCTTGAACTTCAGGAGACTGATTTCAGAGAGCCAAGGAAAATTGAAAGCTATGTAGCAATTACCAGAATTGTTTGTTTACTTGGAGAAGGCAACAATAGTGAATTGTTCCAAACCACATATAACCTCTCAAAGAATCCTGCAGTTCAACTCCTACTTGTAGGCTCAGTGGGGGTGGGGTGGGGGGAAGACATGGGACTAAGGAGAAAGGAAATTCATCTCAAGCAGCCTCCATCGCAGGTGAGACCTCCGATTTTTAACCAGTGTGATCAGGACCCATCCAACCCAAACTACAGCAGGCACCAAGCAGGGTGTGTCTTTAAGGTAATACATCAGAGGGATAAACAAAAGAGTATCTGCCACACTCAACACATTAATTCTTCAACAGAGGGTGTCACAGAATTGTTGCTTGGTAAGGAAACTTCAATTTCCTGTATGGTTTTTGTCCTGTTGCTCAATAAATAAGACAATAAAAAGAAGACTTGGCAAGCAGTCTCAAAAATAGGACACTCTCACAATTCTCCCATTTTACTTACAAATTAAGTTGCCACCAAGTCACACAGTCAGCACTGCAACCCTGAAAATTTCACACTGGGTGTTTTGGCTAATCATACTGGGAGTCACCAACCTTTGGAAATGCTAAATGCTCCTGGATATTTCTTTGAAATGTAGAATAAAACAGTTTCCTCCCACACATCAAAGCCCCAACTATATCACACTGATTTAATTCAATTCTAAAAACTCTAATTAGTGGTTACATAAAATGGCTAATTATGCCTCCCTGGGTTCAGACAGTTTCTGCCATCTCACTTACAGAGCCTAGGAGCTGTGTAATCAACACACCCACTGGAAGGAGAAGGCTAATTAGCATTGTTGATTGGTGACACAATTTATAATATTTCTCAGCAAACCCTGGAAAAATGTATAAACATGTCAGTGAAAACACCAGTCTTCACAGCTTGCTAGCTTTTGGAATTAGCCTATAAGAATGCATGCATCCTGACCATAGTCCCTCTCAAAAGGGTTTTAACAAAACGCACGCGCAACCACACAGTCATCAAGATAAGCAGCCCTGACACCTCCCCATGAGCTTCAGAAGGAGCTCACCTTCCTGGTGTGGGCATCATACCCGGTTTGGAGAGGTGAAAACTGAGATTGCCCAGCTCCAAGTCTCCCCAGCTCATCGCGGAGCCGTCAAAGTGCGGCTCCGCCCCACTCCTGCTTCCACCGCCGACGCTTTTAAATTTTTATAAAGCTTCACACTTCTCTGGGCGCGTTGCTTGAGGGCAGTTCAATGGCTGCGGGATGAAATGAGGTCCTGCCGGTGCTGCCCGGGCGCGGCGAGGTTGCCCCGGACAGGGACTCCTCCTCCGGCTGGGACTGGCTGCACGCCTCTGCTCCGCCCCGGCGCTTTTGAAAGTAAACTCCTACCTGCCTGTTGCGCTCCGCGATGCGCAGCGGGCCGCGCCCCCCAGGCCTCCAGGGCTGCGGTTTTACAAGCGAAAAAGCCTGCTCGGTCCCGGTGCCCGAAGACTCGCCAGGTGACCCCGCGCCCTGGCGTGGACCCCGATCGCGTCCTGCCCTGTGTGGCGCATCTTGCCGCCCGCTGCCTCGGACACGCCGTCATTCCCCGGCCGCCGCCCCGGCACGCGCACCCAGGGGCGCACTCCAAAAGCCAGCCAAGGCAAAGGGGCGTCCGAGGTAGCGCAGGCATCCCTAGGACTCGGGGTAGTGGGATGGGACAGAGAGAGCCGGGACAGGGATGGAAGGACCCGGGTGCCGGGAAGCACGACCCTAAGGGGCTCGGGAGCTCCCGGCCCGAGGCCCCGAACCCCGATCGGAGTGCAGGGGAGCAAGGACAAGTCCAGTTG
>CABHPR010114413.1:0-10554 GCA_902168415.1 Peromyscus melanophrys | reverse complement strand
GTTGGCTGCCAGGTCCCTAAAAGTAATTTCCATCCATGTTCATGATCTCAACCTCACTTAAAACCCCCCATTTTGTCTCATGCTGGGTTTAGAGTTGAGAGAAAATGAGCAGTCACCAAATTTTCAAACAAAGGAGGAAAACAAGGGGGCAAAATAAATGTAGTTTAGGGAGACGGTGCCAAGTTAACAACACTGGAAGCTCAAACCTTTGACTGTTCAACCCAGTGCTCACTGTACTAGTTATTTACTCTATAAGGATCTTACCCTAGTACAAACTACAGGCTAATTTTTAAAATATCAAGTCTCCTTGGGGCTGGAGAGATGGTGCAGTGTTCAAGACCTCCTCTATTTTTTTTTTTTTCAGAGAAATCAAGTTTAATTCCCAGCATCCACAGGGAAACTCACAACCACTCCAGTTCCAGGTCATCTGAACCCCCTCTTCTGGCCTCTGCAGGCTTCAGGCATGCACATAATGGTGTACATACATACACATGTAGGCACATACATTCACACATACACAAACTAAGTCTTTTTTTAACGTTTCTTTAGTGTGTTTAGAGCTTTTAATATGCTAATATGCACAACATTTCTCACAGATGATAACAGGAATAACATGTGACAACTGTAGAATATTTAGTATTTGCTAAGTACATGAATCATTTATGAATACAAGATAACTGGAATTAAAATTAATTTGTCTAGGTAGTAGTTATTTAGTAAAGGAGGATTGAAACTCAAGTCTGTCAGATGCTGGAGCTAATTCTTTTAATGAGGATGCTGTAATTTCTCCAAACATAATTATCAAGCATTTTCCAATCTAATTAGTGATGGAACCTGAAGCAAAAAGCAACCATTAGCATTTATTGAAACTTGTATTGTCTAGATGGTTTGAGAGATGCTTCCTCACTCTCTATGGTAATTTGTTAAAAATATGAGATCAAAATAGATTTAACACTTAATTGTATGTATAATACATGCACACATAAGAACTTTATGCAGAGAGAAAAAAAGGGCAGAGAAGGCAACATATCAAACATACTTTTGCACTTTACTGATGAAAACAAAGACTTTTTTCTTTACTACTAAAAAAAAAAAAACTGGAAAGGCATTATGTAAATTGTTTCATGAAATTAATTTTGTCCCAACTTGTGATATTTCATGAAACACAGAGAGCAATTAAACATGATACTCCTTACACACAACACCAAATGTATGAATTGAGAGTACAAATGAAAGAGTAAAACACAACCTAAGATATTACTTTTAGAGATTCCTATCTTTGATGTATTTTCCATCACCTCAGCAATCTCCTTAGTTGAAATTCCTACTTCATCCAAGTTGCCTGTGATTTCTTTTAACTACCAACTACTCTGGCACCAGGTTCTAAAAGTGAGAAAGCCAATTTTTTTTTAAAAAAAAGTTAATGGAAATAAAGTTTTATGTGTAGACTTTTAATTTTACTTTATAGCACAAGGGTTCTACAAAAATTTGGAAATGCCTCTCTAATTCTCGGAATCCCTAATTTCATTACTTCAGAGTAACAATTATGTAAAAATATACTTTTTTAGACATAGTACTTCTCAGCACTCAATTTTATCAAATCTACATCATGTATAAAATGACTTCATAAGATGCTGTTTTAATTTCATTTATACATACAGCAGCAGCATATATAATTGAACTTCCTTTATAAATGGATTGTAGATTCAACTGTTACAATGCTCTTTATCCCTTAGACACATTT
Organism: Peromyscus melanophrys; assembly: GCA_902168415.1. Classification (NCBI taxonomy): domain Eukaryota; kingdom Metazoa; phylum Chordata; class Mammalia; order Rodentia; family Cricetidae; genus Peromyscus; species Peromyscus melanophrys. The sequence continues at coordinate 8,810 of CABHPR010114413.1, read as the reverse complement.
TGATGGCTATTCTTGGTTGCCAACCTGACTACATCTGGAATTAAGTAAAACCTAAGTGACTGGGTACACCTGTGAAGGATTTTTTTCTTAATTAAATCATTCGAAGTAGGAAGATCCACCTTTAATCTGGGCCACACCTGCCGGCAGCCGACATAAAGGCCTCGGAGGAAGGCAGCCTGCTCTTTGACTGTCCTCACTCTATTCCTTGGCACACCCATCCCTTCACTGGCATCAGAGCCTGTTTCTTTGGAATTCTGCTGCACACTTGAGATCAGCTGAGACATTCGGCCTCATGAACTGAACAACTAGTAGATTCTTGGACCTTCCGTTGGTAGACAACCACTGATGGACTAACTGGACCATAGTCTGTAAGCCATTCTAATATGTCTCTCATATATATATTTACATATTATGTTTACTGAAAAACTTTTAAATTTAGCCCTAGACTTTTGTTTTATATTACTACTTATTTTAGTTTTCCTGTATTTCTGAATACACAGTATCTTCATTTTAACTCTAAATCATAATCACTAAAAGTATACATAAAATAGAAATTTTGTTGTTGTTTTCTTTGTTTGTAGTCCAGGCTGGCCTCGAACTCACAGAGATCCGCCTGCCTCTGCTTCCCAAGTGCTGGGATTAAAGGCATGTGCCGTCGTCGTCACCACCACCATCAGGCTTCAGAAATTATTCTTAATAGCTACATTCTAACATGGCACATAACAGAATATCAACATTAACTTATGATGAATTATTCATAAATGACACAATGAAAACTATGTCACCAGCTGGCATTCTACAGTGATCTTAAGACATCAATAATTTTAAAATACATTCCAATTAAAGATATGTAAATGTGAGAAAAAATGTGTTTCAGAATTATTAGTAATCATAGAATCACAGCATTATGTTTTTTTCTCTTCTTTCTTTCATTCCTAATTTTATCTTCCAAACATTCCCTCAGTTGCTTCATAATCTAATTACCAAGTTATTGTACTCTGACAAAAACATGATATGGTACCTTTAGAACCACTTTAAAATTCCTGCTGGTATTTAATAATGTATCAAAAATCAGAATTTAAAGACAAGTAAATATTACAATTAAATATAATGAGAGCAATATACTTCAGAAACAAACTATATTGCAGCAACTAGCATCAATCCCACAGGTAATTTTTAAACCAAGTTTTGCTAAAACTCATAGAAGACCTAAAACTGTTTCTGTGAAAGTTCCTTGTTATTCTAGATTTTTGTCCCTTGCCAGAGAGCCTGTTTTCTCTTTACTGTTGAGGACACAGGAAGTCAGAGAGATATTAAATGATGACAATGAGGTGCTTCAATTTGGTTTTAAAATAGCCTATCTTTTCAACCACACTGTCTTGCCCACTTCAAATTCAAGAATGCAGATAAGAAAAGATACTACTTTAATGGAAGACATCATCTACCCTGACATTCAGTCTTTACCTTGTAAGGTATCATCTTCATTTGATAGACTTGGAGAAATCACATGTCTTGTCTAGATTCAAGAATCAAATGGCAAAACCACAATTTTAACTTATATTCCTCATTCTGAAATTCACAATTCATTTAAAGTGTTTCCCAAAGCCTACATAATGAAAACAAACTGCCATCCACAGTTCCCTTATGGTGTTCACTGGGTACCCCAAGAATATGACTGGACACATCTTAGTAACTACATTGTAGCCACTATTATGTTTCCTTTGAAGACAAACAAAAGCCTCCTGATTGCCTTTCTCACGTCTGCCCTCAGTCTATTGAGTAACCCTCTTAAAAAGAAGCTGGATAACATAACTTGGCTACTGAAACCCTTAAAAGTGGCTTTCACCCCCCACCTCACCACCATGACCAGCTGGCTCACTCTGATACTGTCTCCATCTTTGATTCCTTCTCACAATTCTGAGCCTCCAGGCTTCCCTGATATTTTGGTAAGTTTCTGTTTCACGGCCTTTGGAATGGCTGGGTCTCCTGACTGATGGCACTCTCTGAAGGCTATCTGTATAGTTAATTTCATTTGTGTCACTTGTTGAGAAACTTCTTCTTTGGCCACATTACAATGCCAAATAATATGCCTTTCTTTACTGTTAATACTTTTCCTGATCAGTATTTATAATCTAAAATATAATATAGGACCTGGAGAGAGAGCTCAGCAGTTAAAAGCGCTTACTGCTGTTGTAGGGAATCCAGGGTCGGTTCCCAGCACTCACATTGGGGGATCACAATCACTGGTAACCCAGTTCCAGGGGATCTGATGCTTTCTAGCCTCCATGGTCACCTGCACACAAGTTTTGCACAGAAACTCAGTCAGGTATGCACGCAATCATATTAATATCTTGCTTTTAGGGCTTTACTTCAACAATAAAACCTATGCTGGGAGACAATGACTGGAATTTTTGTCCGTTTTTATTGATCTTTCTTTCTACTATGCTTACGGATCTTTACCTAATAACGTTAAACGTTGCCTGGAGTATAGTGATAACTGGCGTTTCTAGTATTTGCTGAACCAATAAATTTCTCTCTTTAACCCCTCCCCACGTACAAACACTGGAAATCCTTTGCACACTCACTTAAAAGTAAACAAGCTTATGAATCCATCCCCTGCCTCCAGCAGCATGCTTCCCCTCGGCCATGTATTCATTTCCCAAACTTAGGTGACTCAAAAGGGGCCAAGCTTTGCCTGTTTGCTCGTGGCACGCTGGTGGAGGCATGGCCACGCTGCCTACTAGTCCTTGGAAGGTCAGGTTCTCTTTCCCCGGTGAGAAAGGGAAAAAGAACTTTGGATCGCTACCCATCTACCCTAGACCCTCTGGTGACACTCACATGAAGCAGTGAACCGCAGCTCTTGAGCAGCCTCAGCCGGGTACAGGAAGGGACAGCCTCCCCAAGTCCGTAGCTTGGGGGAGAAGGGCCCATGGGTGTCCCTGATAAATGCCTGAGTGTCACAGATTCACCCCACATCAGCCCTCCGCTTCCTGTGCTCGTCCTCTTCTTGTTCCACACTACGCTCTCATTTTCCATTCCTCCCTCCACTCCTCCCTCACCTCTTTCTCGCTCGTTACATTTTGCGGTCTGTTCGGGCAAGGGCCAGGCGGCCGGAAGTTGGGGGGGTCTTTCCTCGGGGTTGCGTCGCTGGGCCGTGACGTCACGAGTAGTGGCCGCCCAGAGGCGGCAGAGGGGGAGGGGAGGCTTGGCGCTGTCAGTGGATCCGGGCGCGCGCTCGCAGCCAGATTCTGAGCTGTGAACCTGGGCAGCCCTCGCGGGCGAAGGCTGGTGGCTCCAGCTGTCACTTTCCATAAGCCGCCTCTTGTAGCCGCGCCTGAAACGCAGAACACGGCCCACTAAGTAGCACCGGCAGGCACAGCTACAGCGCTTAGGAGCACATCCCCCTATTACAACCCAGATCCAGGCAGGTATTCTGGTGTCCTAGTGTTCTGTGTGGTAGTGGGTGGGGCTTGTGGGACGTAGATGACAATCGGGCGCAGAGAGTGACCCCGCCAGTCTGCAGCCACCAGTAGAACCAACCTGTGGAGCTGCTTGTCCAAACTTCCTTCCCATTGAAGCAGAAGTTCACCGAGTTTTGAAATGCAAATACGATTTTACTCAAGATAAAATCAACGTCTTTCCCCCCAATTTTTGACATTTCCCCCTCATTTGAGTCATTCCCCTCCAAGCTCTTTGAGAGTTTGTATTGTGTCTTGTTCATTGAAAGAGTGTGTCTTGTTTGTGGTCCTTAGTAGTCAAGCAGCTACAAAAACATCGGGCTTAACATAGAAGTTTCAAAGTATCCCCTGAGTAAACTTTACAAACCAACTCCTTACATCGCTTTCGTCTTGTAATCTCTCACCTCATCATTTTATTTTTTCATTTTCTCTTCTAGTCACCTAATGTGAGCACATGCATGTATGTTTTCTGTTTGTGAGCTTTATGTGCACCTGAGTAGAGCGATAATTAAATGTTTTTATTCTTGCTAGTGGTTTATCTTTCAGAATCATAAACACTTGTTTGATTTTTCAATTGTATGCGGTTAAGATCTATAACTGAAAAGCCAATATTTTGCTGTAAAATTGAATATTAAAATGCCATAGTTACGTTTCATCTTTCCTATGACTTCAAGCCTGGTATTTAGATATAACTTTATGTAATTTGGGATTTGTTTATTGAATAAGAAATTAAAATTCTAGGTGGTGGTGGTTCATGCCTTTAATTACAGCCCTCCGGAGGCAGAGGCAGGTGATCTCTGTGAGTTCAAGGCCAGCCTGGTCTATAGAGCAAAGTCTAGGACAGCCAGGGCTACACAGAGAAACCCTGTCTCAAAAAACAAAAAAACAAAAAAAAAGGAAGAAGAAATTAAATTCTAGTCCTTTTACTGTTGCCTTTTTACGTCAGCCCACAGCATCTACAAGATTTGGAATAGTGATCATAGCTATTTTCATATCAACTTTTGAGAATCTGTTTTGACTCCTTTCATAAGATGAGAATAGTAGTGGCTCTCCGCATCACCACAGAAAACAAATTCACCAGTGTTACCAAGTTTGCAGGCCCTTAGGATCTGAAAGCTACAGGAGATTTTATTCAGCTACCAATGAACAGAGGAGGAGCCCATGCTCTAACAGCCTCTTACAGAGCAAGTCTGAGGCCTGGGTTTTGAATGGGATATGAAGTGATGTGCATACATGCTGTCATCAAAATGTTTCATAGGAAAGTGAGTTTTCTGGAAACTAAGACCGCCACCTTCCTTCTTCCCTAGTTTGGGCAAAATTGTGTCTGTGGTGGCACTATGAGTGTATCCTTTTTGTTATAAAGAGCACAAATTCACAAGAATTGTCAAAATGGTGCCCAAAGCAGATTGAGGTCTGGAGTTTCTTTCCTGGTTGGCCATTGAATGCACATGGCTATGGGTACTTGGCTTTTAAGTTTTGAAAGCAAATGGCATCTGTGAGCAAACAGAGCTATCACTAATTAGCTGGGTAGCCTAGCCCTGGTTAGTTCATTCTATGGGCTCTTTTCTTGTGTCCTTGACTCCTCCAACTCCTATAATCCTTCCTCATTCCACTTGCTGGGTGAAGCCTCTCTGATGATGATTATGCTAGGCTCCAGTCTACGAGTACAGCAGAGTGTCATTAGGAATTATTTCATTGACTTTTTTTTGCCAGTCATATTTAGTTCTATCCTAAGTCTCTGGACTACCCAATCTCCAGTTCCTAGCCCTCCAAGCAGTGTCAGGCATGGGCTCCCTCTCATGGCACAAGTGTTGTAGAATATTAATTTAAGGTGTGTTACATTTGTTTTTGCTGTGCAACATTTGTTTAATGATGCAAAAGTGTGTTGCATTCTTTTATGTTGCATTTGTTTAACTCTGTAAAGCTGTGTTACTATGCCTGTCTAAAAAACCTGATTGGTCTAATAAAGAGCTGAACAGCCAATAGCTAGGTGGGAGAGAGGGATAGGCAAGGCTGACATGCAGAGAGAATAAGTAGGAGGAGAAATCTAGGCAAGAGAAGAAGAAGAGCTAGAAAAGGAGAGGAGGACCTCAGGGGCCAGCCACCCAGCTACACAACCAGCCACAGAGTAAAACAAGAAGAAAGACATATAGAATAAAGAAAGGTAAAAATCCCAGAGCAAAACATAGAAGAGAAATGGGTTAATTTAAGTAACTTAGAAAAGCCGGCTGGAAACAAGCCAAGCTAAGGCTAGGCATTCTTAAGTAAGAATAAGTCTCCATATATTTATTTAGGAGCTTGGTGGGCCCCCAAAGAGTTAAGAAAAAAATAATAAAACCAACTACACATGGGATCAGTCATTGGAAGGCCTCTCCCACATGTTCTGTGGCATCTTTACCCCAGCACATCTTTCAGGCAGGACAAATTGTAGGTCGAAGGTTTTGTGGCTGGGTTGGTGTCCCAGTCCCTCCACTGGAAGTTTTGCCTGGTTACAGAAGATGACTGGTTCAGACTCCATGTCCCCCATTACTAGCAGTCTTCACTAGAGTCACCATTGTGGATTCCTAGGAGTTTCCATTGCACTAGGTTTCTACCTCACTCCCAAATGCCCCCCAATTCCAGTCACCTCTCCCAGTATTGAAAATCTTTGAATTTGATTTTGAGCTGCAATATAAACTTAGGCTTGGGTTTTTTTTCTTTCATATATTGTCTTGAAATTTTTAAACTGATTTTTTTATAGTTGAGTTCAGAGTGGTATGGCTTTTTTTCCCCCCGAGTTGTATATTAATTTTCAAGTGAGAAAGTATTGGATTAATGTTGGGTCAGTCTGTCATATAAAAATTATCTCCTTTTCTAGGTCATCTTAGAGGACCCAGGACTCCAGAAATGTTTCCACTGAAGGATGCTGACATGGGTGCCTTTACTTTCTTTGCCTCAGCTCTTCCACATGATGTTTGTGGGAGCAATGGACTTCCTCTCACACCAAATTCCATCAAAATTTTAGGTCGCTTTCAAATCCTTAAGACCATCACCCATCCCAGGCTGTGCCAATATGTGGATATTTCTAGGGGAAAGCATGGTAAGTTTTGTTTTTTTGGTTGGTTTGTTTTTCTTTCTTTCTTTCTTTCTTTCTTTCTTTCTTTCTTTCTTTCTTTCTTTCTTTCTTTCTTTCTTTCTTTCTTTCATGTTCACTGCTTCAATTCACGATGCAATTTTTTCTTTTCTTTTTTATTTAAGAATTTTTTTTATTCATTTTACATACCAACCACAGGTCCCCCCTCATCCCTCCTCCTGATCCCCCTCCAGCATCCTCTCCTCTCCTCCAACAGGGTAAGGTCTCCCATGGAGGGACAGCTAAGCCTGGTACATTCAGTTGAGGCAGAACCAAGCCCCTCCTCCCTACATCAAGGGTGTGCAAGGTGTCCCACCAGAGGTAATGGGCTCCAGAAAGCCAGTTCATGCACCAGGGATAGATCCTGATCCTGTTGCCAGGGGCCCCTCAAACAGACCAAGCCACACAGCTGTCTCCGTCTCCGTATGCAGAGGGCCTAGTTCGGTCCCATGCAGGTTCCCCAGCTGTCTAAGTTTCACGATGCAGTTTTAAATGCAGAGTCAAAATGTATTGACATGCGTTATGAACTTGCTTTTTAACATGTCGAAGTAAATTCGACTAAGTTTGAAATGAAAAGGGGTCATTATTTTCCTACTGCTGCCGTTGCTTTTTTAGTGGGCAAAAGTAGTCTGGTGAAAGCCGACGTTTTGTGACAGCGGTGCACCGCCATTGTGACCTATAGTGAGGTCCTCCAGCCCTGAGGGTGCTGCTGCTGACAGCGCTTGTCGTCCTAGAGTTGTTCAGGAGTCTTAATGGCAGGCTGAAGTTCTGTCTTAAGATTATCTTAAATGTCCTTTAGTAAAATGTGCCTGATTTTCTGACATAAAATAATTTGGAGATAGAAAAATATATCAGTCAAATCTTCATGCTTTCTGACATTCAACAACTTTTTATATAAAATATCTATTCAAATGTTTCTACCTAATGGTGAATACCTTCATAAATACTTACTTTTTCTTTGTTTTTCTGAAAAGCATGCTAAACTATACTTGAAGTTGGCAAGTTCATTTCTTTTAAAAGTATTTGCTCTGAGAATATTTTTTTGTTGGCTATGAGCAGAATATTCTTTTGTAATAGTAGCTCTCATTATGACTTCTTATTACATGCTAAGCAATAGTCTAGATGTTTACTTATAACAATTAAAAATCTTCATCATACTGCTATATAACAAGAACAGCTACAGTGTTGTTTTACTGTAGGCAAATTTCTAAACAGTCTTATTAAATAAGAAGCACAGAGCCAAATACAGAGATGCAAGCCGTACAGGTCAGAGCAATAGCCGCCAACTAACCTTAGCTCATCCCGTCGCTGTAGCTTCCCAAAAGAGAGCTTCTTCCTGTCTAACCTGTACCTTTATTGCCTTCCTGTTCTGCCTTCTCATTGGCTCTAAGCCCAGCCACATCACTTCCTCATCACTGCCTGTCTATGCAGACCTCCAGGTCTCTATGGTTGGTACTGGAATTAAAGGTGTGTGTCACCACACTTGGCTGTGTCTTTGAACACACAGAGACTCTGCCTGCCATGTGATCAGATTAAGGGCGTGTGCTGCCACCTCCTGACTTCTGTTTATGGCTCGCTGTGACCTCTGATCTCCAGGCAAACATTATTTATTAACATACAAATAAAATATCACATTTCAGCACAGATAAAATATCACCACATTTTACAGATAAGGAAATTGAGGCAGAGAACATGATGGCATAGAGGAAAATAAGAAAAGATAAATACTAATACATACAAAAATAAATTTTGTTACTTGATGAACACTTTCAAAGTCACTGTAAGGCTATAATAATGCCATAGCAACATCATTCAGACTGTTTGGTCCCTTAATACTGTAAAGATCTACTGTATACCTGGTACCTTGAATATTTAGGTGCTTTTAGAAAGCTTAGCCAGAGGCGAGGGGAGATAGTGGTAAAAAAAAATAGCAATTATCTAGTAGATGATTATATTTGATTTTGCATACTCACATATATGTATGCACACATGACTGTATACATGCATGTAAATATAAACATACCTACATTTTGAAATATATGTTATTTTTTTTAGCTTTTTTGTGGTGTAAAGTTGCCTTTAACTTATTGTTTCAGCAAATATTAGTAAAAGATTATTATTATATGGCCTGGCTTAATCTTTCAGGTGAAAACTATTAAGAGTTTCTTTCTACATGTATTTGGAGGGCAGACCTGAAAGAAAGCTGGCTTTGAAGCAGTAAGTCAGGCTCCTCTGTAAGA
>CABHPR010114412.1:19001-44946 GCA_902168415.1 Peromyscus melanophrys | reverse complement strand
TGATAAGCCAGTCTTCTGGGGAACACTTTACACTTCTGCTTGCTACTTTCTGTTGTAGAATATTATTTTAAGATATGTTAGATTTGTTTATGCTATGGAACATTTGCTTTAATGATGCAAAGATGTGTTACATTCCTTTATGTTGCATTTGTTTAACTCTGTGAAGCTGTGTTACTTTGCCTGTCTAAAACACCTGATGGTCTAATAAAGAGCTGAACAGCCAATAGTGAGGTAGGAGGTAGGATAGATGGGGCTCTCAGGCAGAGAGAATAAATAGGAAAAAATAGAGATCAAGGAGCTAGAAAAGAAGGGGCCAGTCACCTAGCCACACAGCCAGATACAGAGTAACAGGGAAAGAAAAGATATACAGAAATAGAGAAAGGTAAAAGCCCAGAGGCAAAAGCTAGACTGGAAAATTTAAGTTGATAAAAGCTGGCTAGAAATATGCCAAGCCAAGGCCAGGAATTTACAAGTAATAATTAGCCTTTGTGTGTGATTTATTTGGGAACTGGGTGGTAGACCCGCAAAGAATAAGGAGTAAAAACAATCAACTATAGCTTTCTCCAAATCATGTCTCTTTGAAATAAGTAGGAAAGTTGCCAAAATAGAAATGAGAAAAGGGGATGATTCCATCTTCTATTAGAGGAAATATGAATTATTTGGATCTCAGGCCATTCTAGGAGGCAAAAATTAAAATCTTCCAAGAGAAAGACACATGTTGTAAATATAACATGGCATTTTGACAACTTGGGGATAGTGCTCAGCCCCCGAAGAAAAAGTGCACAATTCTATTATGTGTTGCCTTGCTGCATGAGGTGGGCTAATTTTATCTGTAAAGAAATTTCAGAAATAAATTAAGTTTTAGGAACACAAAGTAGTACATTTGAAATGTGGGCAATATGGTAAATTATTAAGCAAATACATGGCTACCTGAACTAAACAATACATCTCTAAACCAATTTTTGTAGTCTCAATTCTTCTTTTGTGTTTTAAATATAATTAAATATAATTACATCACTTTTGATATGGAATCACAACATGCCCCCATGGTTGGGCATGGTCGCGTATGCCCAGTGGGACCTAGTCACTTCTGCCTAGTCATTTCTGGGTAAAAACATCTTGCATGACCAGGACCCCGTGGCTTTGCATGGTTGTGTAAAGTGCACAGCACAACCATGTGATCTACACACGTGTGGAATAGCCACATGGGCCTATGTGCGCAGGCGCGGCCCAGCCTTTATAAGCCGGCACCATGATTCCCAGCCCCACTTCACTCACGTGTCTTTCCATAGGCCTGTGCACATCTGTCTCTCTACCTTATCTTAATAAAACTCTTGTTAGTGGATTCTGTTGTGTTTTGTGACATTTCCTCGCAGGGTAAGAGTGCCGCAAATAAACCAACAACTTTCCTTTCCACACTTCCCAGGTCTCCCTCTTTCCCAGGACCCCACTCCTATATGAAGAGTTCCAAGCAGTTAACAACTGCTGAGAAAAGAATTCATCTCCCGTAGAGATGAGCACCCTGATTGGTCAGTCTCAATTATTTGAGATCCTTACTGTAATATTACATCTCACCAATAAAGTGTCAAGACATTTTTACGTTCTATTTTTGACAAGATCTTGCCTTGTAGTATAGGCAGGCTGGCTTTGACCTCAAGATTGTCCCTTCTTCACCTCCCAAGTATTGGGACAACAGAGCAGTGCAGCAATGCACCCTGCTTACTACTTTCTTAAGACAGGCAAACAAAATTGGTGAGAGGCAAAACCGACCAACAAACAACAAAATCTTACTTGATCTGTTCAGATTGATCTTTTCCTGTGTAATGAAAGAATTGACTAATGTTATGTAATTTAATAACTTTCTATGAACTCCTAACTCTCTAATTCATATGCTTGCTCTTGAGTTCAAAGGCTACCAGCAACTTTCTAGCTATTTTCTGAATTTTGATTTCTTTTCATGAATTTATTTACTTAATGCTGTGTGTGTGTGCATGCCCAAATTGTTATACCAGAAATCAACACTGAAGAATTCAAGCCTTTCAGTTTAAACAAAGATAAACAAAGTAGTAAAACAATATATTTTTATTTTATGGAGACTCATTTAGAAATTAAACAAAATAAAGTCATAACTATTGGCTGTTTTTTTACCTCCGATAAAACATAATTTCTGAAAAACAATTGTTTTCCCAGAATCTTTAGTATTCTGACTTTGCTTATATCAGAACTGAAGTGCAATAGCAAAGGATTGTGGGAAAGTAGTTTCAAAGAAAAGCAACACAATATTCAGAAGAAAACAAAATCAGGAGTGAATTGTTTTTCCCAACAAGCATACATATACATGTCTCCAGTTTGTAGTATTCCATTTTAAATATTACTTTTAAATATTTTTTTGAGAATTTCATACAATACATTGTGCTTATATTCTTGCCCTTCCTATAGCCCATCCCAATTATCCCCCACCTCCCTACCCATGCAACTTCATGTTCTTTCTTTCTTATTCTCAAAAAAATAAATAAATAAATATCAGAATTTGGCATCTAATCTGTGTTAGACAACTATTCCAGAGCTTGGGGACTATTTCAAAACTAAAGAAAAAAATTAATTAAAAAATTCTAAGGCCCAAGGCCATTAATATTATTTTAATGTGTATATTTTACACTTAAACATTAATCTCATGGTTGCTATTATCCTGTACTTAAATTCTACTTACAATTTCTCAAATTTCCCTTCATTTTATTTGAAACAAATGTGCTACGCTAATATATCAAATGACAAGTTATCTGATCATAATCAGCTCCTACCTTAAAATTAATAGGTATTTTAAAAATTCAAGTGTGCCCTCCATCTGACCATTTAATAATGCCTGTTATCATAATATGTTTCCCTTAAAAGCTTGGCTATATCTTCAACAAAAAGGAAAGTGTGTGTACTCGTCACTGAGGCAGAAAGAGCTCTAATCATAGAGTTTCCCAGCAGAACAGGGTCACCTCAGCTGAAATTTTCTACAAACAAGTAAGTGCTGAGACAGCAGATTGGCTTCCTTCTTGCTTTTTTCCCCTATTAAAATCAGTTTGAGATAAATTGCAAAATAAATAAATGTCAAGTAACAATTCCCATGACTAGCATTTGAATTGAATTTAATGATTATTATGAAGACAAAGTTGGGATAGGCCCCTGACTGGAATGCTACAAGCAAACAATCTGGAATGATTTTAGCTTGGAACCATCTTAACAAATGAGCACATTTCTTCAGTGACTGAAGCAACTGACTCTTCTATCTAATTATGGGTGGCATAAAGGACTCCAGATTAATGATTCCAAAGATTAAACCATTATTTTGGTTGACTTTCTTCACCACTTACTTAATAAACCTGAAAAGTATTCCTCTCAGTCTGTATTTTAGGTTTCTATGTAACAATTGCCTAAAAATAAAATGGAAAATTGTTAGAAGTACTTGGAATAACAGTAACATTAACTGTTTCAATGCTCAGATGAATATGAGTGCTTCTGAGGATTTAAAATACCTATCACTTTTTCTATAATAATTTAAGGGAAAATCTCTAAAATAATGTACTTAAAAGAGTAGAATGGCCAGAGGACCATGTTTCTCTAGCCCATTTTAAAGGCCTCTGCTTTGATGTTTATTAACATCTAGGAATCAGAATTCTTAAACCTAAGAGCAAGAACAATACTGAATTTCAAAATTACCAGAAAAGACTGTAGGGAAATAATATGTTGACATATTTATGGAGAACCTCAGAATATACTTTAAATATTCTGGATTTATTTTGTGTTAAATTTGTCCCTTCCTTAGGTATATACTTGTCATCATTAAATAAGTTTCCTAGTTGACTTAACTTTGTAGATATTCTACCCATTTATTTTGAAGGAACTGTCAAAGGGGTCTTAAAAAAAAACAAACATGATATTGAGCTTAAAAAGTCATCTTGCTGTCCCCTTTCCTCAGTGCTATTCAAGAACATTCTCTTTGAAATAATGTAGAAGCTGTATTTAACTCAACTAGTGCTTGTGGTCCCATTGCTTTTTCTGATGATGGCCACCAAAATTCTCACAGCCATATCTGCACCTACATGAAGGCATTGGATAGGCTTCACAACACTTCCTTCTCCTAAGCTTATTGCTGGCATCTATGCTTTTCCTTAAAATTTGCTTTAATTTCTTTGTTTAGTAATTGAGTATTCATATGGTTGTATTGAACTAATGGAGACTGCCAGATTACATTCTGAAAACTGTGAATTACGATAACTCATGAAGTGTAAGATTTACTATGCTACATCAAAGACCTCAGAAGGATATAATATTATCTGAGAAATGGGAGAAAGACTCCAGCTACACATTTGCCTCAATTAAATGAGTAAACTTTACCAATCATATAAAACTAAGCTTCTCTTTGTGAGGCAGTTGCTGATTTTGGTGGCTTTGTTATCTCTGGGGAGACTTTTCCTGTCCACAGTTTGAAACACTTTCCCCTCTTGCTCCTCCACATTTAGCACGATTGCAGCAATGCATCCTTCCCCCCTTGTTCTCTCTTTGCTGCATCTGACTTCTTTGATGCATTTCTCCATTATTTTATTTCAAGTGCAAGAAGCATTGTGCAGTTTGTCTGCTGTGACCACCAACCCTGGAATCAGCTATGTTAATCAAGATTGAACACGTTGCACTGACTCAATGCCTATTTGAAATCCCTGAAATGAAGAAGACACAGTATGTTATAAGGTACAAAGGAGGCAAATGAGTAAAAATGCACACTGTCAAATTACTTAACAAAGTCAGTAATTTACTATTAAATAATAAATCCCAATTATCTGTGTAAGACAGTATTTGGGGCTATAATATTTTTTCAAAAATATGTCAAACAAACTGTTGGTAGGGAATTGGTGGTTATTTACATAGGATAGTGAAGAATAATATAAACTTATTATCTATAATATTTTAATATCCATAAAAGAAAAGTGGAACCAACATTGGATGTATAAATGCAACTTAGTATTAGAAATATTTTCTTTTAATTTTTAAAATTTAATATGGTCAAACCTCCATGTTTCTTAACTGTACCATTGGATTTCATTAAATCTATCCTCTTTTTTGGTCATTGAAGGGATAATTTGTCCATTTTAAAATGCTAACAAATAGAGGTGCCACAGGAAAGTTTTAGGGAGAAAACTATTGCCTTTAATCCTATATCCTTCCATGGGTCCACAGCTCATTGATGCAAAATATTAAACTATTGAACAAGAAAATAGATTCTATGCAAGAGATATTTCTTTGAAGATAGGAAATTTGTAGAACAAAAGACAATATTGTCTGAGGATAAATTTGAAGAGTAACTGAGGAAACAACATGCTGATCTAATGCCTTCCCAGGGAAAGTTTTTAAAAAAACAGAGATTTAATGCTGACATAAAAGCTAATGAAACTAACTGTGGAATAAACACTTCAATAGGCATTTAACTTGTCATTGTTTCACTTAATCAAACTTGTTGCTTTAAATAGTTTTGTTGGTTGATTATGATTTTAAATAAAGCTGTTTGTATCTTTCTTGTAGGCTCTCCACATGGAAGCCAACCTTGCATTTCTCTTGAGTTTACTAAAATAGAATGAGCATGTCCACAAGGGGAAAGAAAGTTCCACACTTAGAGAGGGAAACCTTACTGTTTTGTAGTATTTTAAGAATTTAATGCCTTTTATTTTTATTTTGTATTTTCTCTATTTCTTTTTGGTATGTTCAGGTAATAGTAATTTATGTCACTCTGTCAAAATGGGGACAAATTCATTTGACTAGATGTCAAAATACAGTTGATGTATGTAACATGACTGTAATATTTTCCTCATCTCCCCTGCCTTTATTTGACCTATTCAAAGTGATTTAGAAGCATTTTCAGTTTTATGTACAACATATGCCAGTAGGTGGTGGTAGTATTTTCTACAAACACTACAATACTATTTTCTTCAGCCAATAATTCAAGAGTATAGGACATTCTTGTATCTTCAGATGTTTTTGGACGATACATGGATCAGAGAAACTATTTTCCAAGTAAGATTTCCTTCTTGTGTTTAAAAGTAAAACTGCTTCAGAGTCTCGGATGGAGGGTGGAAAGAAAATCCTATGGCAAGCTTGTAGGCTGTGTATTTAATTCCATAGCACTGACCATTACACTTTTCTTTTCTAATAGATGTCATCCATTAAATTGGAAAAGTGAAATTGAAAATTAAAGGTTAGATATGCATATATGCCCAGTAAGTGATTTTAACCGTATTTTCTCCTTCATCGTGGCTCATTTGCATTGTAAATGCCCTAGAGAAGCAGATTTTGTAGGATCTTTGCTCTATTTGTTGATCCGACAGTGTAATTCAAAGAGTCTGATTGTGTATTCAGATATCCTGTACATAATACTATGAGTTTGGGACTTCCTGTTGCCATGAATGAGAAAACTTTCCTATTTAATGTACAATCCACCCATTGTTTATAGATATGTGAAAGGACACTTCCATGGGACATCCATGAACAGAATCATGACAGGGAGCAAAGGAGAGCACAAGGATTGGGTTGATAATGGGAAAGGGTGGAAGTCTCAAAGGTCCTGCAAGACAAAAGCCTGCTTGAGTTTGGCATAAGGTGGTTGACAAAGTGATCTAAAATTTAAGGCTTCTGCATGTTTAAAGTGTTTTCTATACTTTACTTAATCTGACTTTCATATTAATTCAATTTTATTTGTTTAGAAAGTCAGGAGCTGGGAGAAGAAACACAGACATAACTCATGCTTAAAAAGGGAAAAATTGTAAATTTGGATTCAAAGATTGTAGAAGAATAGTTTAGAATCAGACCGGCCAGTCTCCTTCTTGGCCTGACAGCATTAGCATCACCTGGGATCCCATCAAAATGCAGAGTCTAAGATCTCACATCCTGAGAGCTTTCTCAGTCACATCTGCAGCTTCCCATGATCCCATGGGGGTCTGCATTCATGTCAATGTTTATGAAACACTGATTGAGACAATTCCAAGCTAATGGAATCTGCTCTTGCTTTTTCTCAGTGAGGGGTAAGCAAGAACTGAGTGGTGTTTTTATGATTCACACAGTCTCAGTGAGTATGTCATCTTCACCATAAGTTTCATTCACTCAAATTCTTGTTTTACTACCATATTTTTGTGTGGGGATTCTGTGTGTAGTGCAATAAAGCATTTTTTAATCAAGCAAACAACAACAGCAACAAAATCGTGGACAGATGGCCAAGAAGAAGAAAAAATTCAAGATCAAGCTGCAATTTTAGGGATGACTGAGTCTTAACGATTTAGTTTGTTCTTCCTCTGCATTGGCAGCCAGTGGCAATGTCCTTACAGATTATGCTTCCGTCAGGACTTGGTGACTCAAGTGTCCTGGGAAGCGTTGCTCATAAAACTAGTGTTGCAGTTCTCTTGAAGCTGAAAGCAAAACATCTCAGATAAGATTAAACAACTAAATTTTGGAAATGTAGTTATCAGCAGTAGAATAGAAGCCAATAAAGCTTATAAACACTGATGAATTTTCATTATTCTACAAGATTTCCTGTTCAGTTGAATCCAGTGTTGTTTCAAATACATTGGCTGCATTTTAAAACAATTTCACTCAGTCATTACCATTAGGAAAACCTACTTGAAAGAGTGAAAAATAACGCATTCCCAATTTTAAACACTTTGCAATAAAAGTTTTCATTAATGATTGGACTCTGGTTTTAATGTTCTAGATAAGAATGTTCCATATTTATTGTTTTCAAAGTTATGACTTATGTGTAGTTTATTAATTTAGTTTTACTCATTTATTAACAAAATTTAATCACAAACCATGTATCTGACATTATCTAAAGATTTAAAGTAAATGTAGGAGAAACAAAGTACTTTGTGTGTGTGCTAGATCCACTTAGAGAGGAAACACAAATGAGTGACTGCAGTGTTCACAGTGGCATCCAGGGCTAAGATAACATTCCTTTTCAGTGTCTGGTAAAGAGATGTTTTCTAAAATAGATGGGGACTCTGAAAAGGCTTTAATTGGTCATTTCAAATGGAGTAAAGTCTGTAGAAGTAGAAAAATGTCTGATATTCATGAGTTACTCAGACTGGCTACTGACAGCATAGGACTCTTCTCTATGGAGATTAAATGTTGCCTCAAGCCTAGGAGCTTGTTCTGTCAACAACTTGTACAGTTCTTCATGCTTCTACACTGAACACCTTTCAGAAATTAAAAAAAAAAAAAAGAACAGAAAAGTCCATGTATGTCATTTTTTATTTGGTACCTGGACAGAATCAGAAGATGTAAAAAATATTTTTAAAGTAGTAAACCTAAATTAAAGCCAAAAGATGGAGATGTTTTCTAAGTAGTTTATTCATAGCCTACCTGGATAGAAATCTAAGACACAGCTAACATTGGTTTTATGAATACAGTGGGAGATAAGATGCAGTAAAAATCACTTTTCCAGCATTTTCTCATTAATACTCAATCCAAAAATATTAACATTAGTATCTGGGAATACTCCTTGTACTTAGGACCACTTTCCTGGCTGTACAGATCACACCCATTCTATAACTTTGTCAGCAAGAAATTAGCAAGGAGAGTTTCCCTTAATACTGTTCTACTGAATTTCACTCAAATGTAGTTAGCGAAGCATGCCAAGTACCAATGATGTTTAAATCACATTTTACTTTTCTAGTCTTGTGGAATGTTAAAGACAGTAGGGCCAGAAGTAGAAATATGATAATTCAATAAACACATTCATATAGTCTGTGAAATATTACTGAGACAATGCAGTTCTCTTGCAATAAATTTGCAAGGATCTACATGAGGTATGTGGTCATCTAAATATATGCACTCTATCTATCTATCTATCTATCTATCTATCTATCTATTTACACATATCTGTGTGTATAAACACAACACATCAAGGGTATTTACTCTGCCATTTCATGCATATATTGTCATGCACTATACTTACACACTGACTTTTTTAGAGTTGAAATAAGAAAAATCTATTATATAATAGTCAGGGAGACTATATAACAATATGTTCTTGTAAGTTATGGCAGGGAGTAAGACTATTAATTTACAAAGAAACATGTGATGACTACATGAATAAAAACATTTGTAGTTCGTTTAGATAGTAGCACAACTTATTTTTCTAAAATGTTACTCCATTACTTTCAACCTCAATACCATTTTAGTGCTCTGGAAAACTTGTTTTTATTGTGTATATTCAGAATATTTTAAACTCACTAATTTATTGACAGGATGAGGTAAAACTATGGTGACAGGTTACCGGATAGTATAAGGAAGAGGCAGAGTTGTTGAAGAAATTGACTTCTATGTCAAATTGGACTTCCTTCACAAGATATTATGGACTTAGGACGAAATCACTGAAAATCCTATTTTCAAATTCTCTGTGAGAAATGGTAAATTCCTATAGAGATTTAAATGACTAAATTAGAAATGATATTGTGCTTTAGTGTATTCAACCTTATTGGGGTACAGATAACTAACTCTGCAGTCACAGATTTGTGTGTTTTCCAGAGGCAAAGTGAATAGATTATTTCCTTGAGCCTACTGATTGAGAATTGGAATCTAAAAAGGAAGTGGAAGGGGCCTGGGGGTGGAATCATGAGATTGTGAGTAAGGTAGGCAGACCTTCAAAGTCACTGTGCAGAAACAATGAAGTCACAGAACTAGGTTCTGGCGCAGCTTGTTGTGTGGGGGCAGAGGACAAAGAGCCTTTTCTTGGTCCTGAATCAGACTGAATAGCTGCGAACAACAGTTGTCATCTGATAGGAAAGTGGTTGCTAGCAATTCTGGAAACGGCTTTTCGTTGCTGTTGTTTGCTTTTGCTTTTTATGCACAGCTTGGATTTTCCTTTTTACCTTGGGTTGAAAATAGATAAGCTGAGGTAAAACAAATGCACCATTGCTTCTCTATGTCCTTTGTGTTGAATCTGTTGCTCAGTTTTCATCCAACATCTCTTGCGTGGACTAACTACACATGTTCCCCTTACTATTTTTAAGTTCTGCTCACAAGAAAAATAAAAATAAAAGGTTGCGATCTTAAGAGCATTGCAATTAGTGTCATTACATACTCAAAATATAATTTGAAAGAAGCCAAACCTATGATCCTCCATTTGGTGAGGTGTCTGTTGACTACATTTTTTTTTTTCCAGACTAGTGAGAGGAACATTTTTCCCCACAACTATCTATGAAGCTAAACACAGAATATAGTGATTGTCTAAATATATTTCTTTAAATTTTACCTATTTTCCTAATAACAATACATTCCTCTAAAACCAATAAATATGAGGTTAATAAGAAAGTTCTGCTTATGTGAAGAAAACATATTTTATTTATTACAAGCATTGAAGTGTGTTTTGCTCTCACTTTTAATTTCCCAATTTACTTTATTATAATGAAGACTCCTATCTCTACAAAATGATGTTTCCTCAACTAATAAAATTCTAGATTTTAATCATGGAAATTTGAAAAATAAGAAAGAAAAAATGATAGCACAACCCTACTCTTGATATGGTTACTTCCTGTTTTGAAATCTCTATTACAAATGTCATATTTTTATCCCTGTGTAAATTATGAGTGTGATATATGTATATAGGATGCATGAGGAATTATGCAAGTATGCAGAACTACACATAAGCAGAAGCCAAATGAAGGTGTCAGAATCCTTGTCACAGTCTACCAATTCCTTTTTTAAGAAGGCACTCCCCCAAACCTAGAGTTTGCTTTTTTTGTTAGTGTTTGTTGTTTTCTTCTTTGGCTAGGATAGAAGCCAGCAATCACTTACTCTTGAAAGTTCTTGTTTCCACACTCATGATATTAGAGTTACATACATGAGTGGAATTTCCAGGTTCTATGAGGGTGCTGACATCTGAATTCCTGTTTTCATGCTTGTTCAGGAAGCTCTCTTAACTGCGGAGCCTTCTCTCCAACTCTTCTTGCTTAAAATTTAAGGGTAGATTCCATTATGATAAATGTAAAATTATTTTGAATTCAGATTTTTTTCTTCTAATTTTTCTTTATTGAAACCAATTTTTGTTTGCTAATCATTGTTTCCCTCAATGATACAACAGTTAGCTAGCAGAGTAGAAGCTTCTAAATCAGTTCTAGCTTGATTTTAAACATTTACAGATAACCTATAAGTTATTTCATTTTAAATTAGGAATTTTTTAAAGGACAATATATCTCACTATTACCAGACCTTTAGCCAAAACAAATTTCAAGCCTGAGCTTTGGAAGGGCACATTAATGGAGTTATATGCCCATCGTTATTCAAGGGGCCAGTAAATTATGGATCTCAAATCAGAACCCTTTGGTTGCTACAAGTGTCCAGCCTGAGTATTGACTGAGAGCAATCCTGTTTTGTTTGCTGAAAAGTAGCCTTGCCTAGGACTTCCTTCTCGTAAGAGCCTCCCCTAGGTTCTGCGAGAGACAGTGACTGTTGACTGAAACCTGTTCTCCAAGACTGGATCCCAGAAAGCCAAGCAGCTCCCGAAAATACTCCTGTCATATTCTTGTCATACATGAAATCCTTGGGACCTAGAAATAAATATGAATACCTCTTGTGATTTCTGTTATAGAATGCATAAGCTGATTGGAATGGGTGGGATTCTGGAGAATTTTAATGACTGAATGATACACCTGAGTAATAAAACAGGTTCTGAGGGTTTTTTTTCCAAATGAGTTGTTCATGTTTAAATGATTATGTCACTGTTTTAAGCCAAACTAAAAATTCCCTTTCCATGGTTTACTTCAAATTTTTTAATCTTTCTCCACACAAACTCATCTAACATATATTCCTTTTTTTTTGAATTTATTTTATTTTATTTTACAATATAATTCAACTTTACATATCAGCCATAGATTCCCCCATTCTCCCCCCTCCCACTCCGCCTGCCCACCCCCATTTCCATCTCCTTCCAGGGCAAAGACTCCCCCGAGGATTGAGATCAACCTGGTGGACTCAGTCCAGGCAGGTCTAGTCCCCTCCTCCCAGGCTGAGCCAAGGGTTTCTACTAAGCCCCAGGTTTCAAACAGCCAATTCATACACTGAGCACAGGACCCGGTCCAACTGCCTGGGTGCCTCCTAAACAGATCAAGCCAATCAACTGTCTCACTCATTCGGAGGGCCTGATCCAGTTGGGGGCCCCTCAGCCATTGGTTCACAGTTCATGTGTTTCCATTCGTTTGGCCACTTGTCCCTGTATTCTATCCATCCCTGGTCCCAAAAACTCTTGCTCACATAAACCCTCCTCCTTCTCGCCAATTGGACTCCTGGAGCTCCACCTGGGGCCTGACCGTGGATATCTGCATCCAGTTCCCTCAGTCATTGGATGGGGTTTCTAGCATGACAATTAGGGTCGGCCACTCACAACACCAGGGAGGCTACCTGGAAAACAGGACCCCAAGACAGACACGGGGATCGCCCAGTGACGGAGAAATGGATGAGATCTACATGAACAGTCTGGACGTGAATGGGGGTAATGAGGGGCAAGGGGTGAGGGAAAGAGAACTCGGGTGAGCGGGAGATCCCAACTAGATCAAGAACAGAGAGGGAACACAAGGAATGTTCATGGTAAATGAAGACCACATGAGAATAGGAAGAAGCAAAGTGGTAGAGAGGCCCACAGAAATCCACAAAGATGCCCCCACAATAGACTGCTGGCAATAGTCGAGAAATAGTCCGAACTGACCTACTCTGGTGATAGGATGGCCATATATTCCTTTTGTCATTTGCCTGTTTGACCATGGCCAAAGTTTACCAAATGCAGAATATATAAAGAAAAAGCAAATAATAGAAAACAAAAAGGCAAAACTGTGTAGCTGGTGGGAGGTGGAGCAGGATTGATTATAAGTGTTCTAAGAGACAAAAATGGCACAACAAAGTGGGCACTAAGACTCATTTATTGTTGGTGATATTACTGTAGCTGTAAAATTATCACTACAAAGAAATGATTGAATCCTTGTGTCTGAGCCATTTACTATTGCAACTAATAAAGTTTTTGAGAAGCCAGTACTGTCAGAAAAAGACAATGACCCTATAAGCCCATCCCACTGGACTTCTCTGATGGTCTTTGCATATCTACTTAAAAAATAACTTCATAATCAAGTCTAAGGTACCCCACAAGATCTACATAAATTTTTGTCTTTAATTTTTGGATGACAGTTCAGATACTCTTCTCATATTTGCAGAATAAATTATAATAATGGCTGTTTTATATGTGGGAAAACACATTTCTCTCATGAACAAATGTATTCATCTATCATTGGGGAAAGCAATATTTGGAAAGCAAAATGTAAAAATAAACTAGTGATTTATCAAATATAATATGCAACAGCCTCAGTGCTTCTCTCTATTTGTTGGTGTATTTCATGATAAGAGTTGTGTTAAATCCAGGTTCTCAATTTTTGATACAAAGTGGAGAAAGATGAAAAGAGTTAAACATAATTTTCATACCACATTTCAATGTGATGTGATTTAAAACATCTGATATGTTAAGCATGAAAATTAGACATTATAAGCAAATATCCAGTTGAGCCTTGGCCTCTCAGTCTCAGTATTGTCTGTGTTGCCTTTGTAGTTTGAATATCTGAACAAAAGTAAAGCCCTTCCTTTGTGTCAGGTTAGGCCATCCCTAGCAAAGCGTTCCTGCTGTATTCAACAATAGCCTATCTGGACTTTGGTAAGTTTGTACAAATAAATAAGTTTGATTGGCAGCTCACTATTTTTACCCAATCATGATTACCAGGTCCTTTCATGCTCTAAATAACCTGGGGCTTTCTGCCTTGACTGCTGTACTTGCAACCAGAAATTACATGCAGTGACTTTCCTGCTGACTGATCACACAACACGAAATTGGTGTCTATTACCAAGTTCAGAACATGTAGAGGGCTTCTAAGTGCTCAAAGGAAGCAAGTTGGAAGGTGGCACTGACGATATTTTTCTCCCATGCTTTAGTACAAACACAGATTTATGAGCTACACATGTGTTTTGTTTTTACTGATGGTTGTAACTAGGGACACCTGTAAGACAAAGCCAAACGGGAAGAATTAAAAATAAGTGGAAGAAAAATGTAATAAGCTGGATCTCAAGGTTTGGTTTGTGGTCTAGTATATGAGATGTTAAAATTCTTTTTTTTCCCCTGCAAAATGTTTTGTCATTTAGCTCGTGTGATTTCACATACAGTAAGAAAGCTGGAATATAACAGTTTTTAAAGGATTCTTTCCGTATTTCCAACGGAAATGTTGAGCTAAGTGTGGAATTTGTGGGATCAGTTAGCTTATAAATAATGCTCCTTTATGCTGGCATTGGGAAATCCCAGTTCCCACAGCTAGTTCAATAAAGCAATTAATATCAATAAATGCTGAAGAAAGCAAATCTTGGTTCGCTTTTGTCTGGATTAGTTAACATGAGAAAAGCCTTATCCCTTTCCTGAAGTATTTAACCTTCTCATAAAAAGATAAAGAAAAAATTTTGACACATTTCTATTGTTACAAAATCTGCTTTTAATATGATGATTCAACTTTCTCCTACTTCCAGAACATATACGATATGGCTTTGGTTTTAGACCAAATACTTGTCAGTATACTGCACTGTTTCTATATCCTTAAATGTAGTTCGGGTTTAAATGATGTCTTTAAAGGAACCATGTCTTTTCTTTTAAAATTCATATGTAATGTTCCAACAACATAATGCACATATATTCCATACAACATTATATCCATATCCTCAGAATTTATAATGATTACTTGAGAGAAAGGAATTCTTCTGTGATAAAGCCTATTCCTGTGAATCCTTAAATGAAACCTATAGAAAGAGGAGGTAAAGATTAACACAACTCACACATGAACAGGGGTTTCGACATTCAAATACTCATGCATCAGTGGTTAGTAAACCAATGTCAGGAAATGACTCTGAACTCTCACTGCGTTTGGCTACATCACTTGAGATTTCACATACAAGCAGTAAAAGGCTTAAAATATATTATCCTGTGGTGTCCAAGAAATGTGGTAATAAGGTAAGAGTTGAAATGTATTATTGCCATAAGAAACCCATGGCTCATGCTTGATTTATAACACACCCAGTGTCGTCAGAGTTGGCACTCACACACTGCTGGACAGTATGGTGATAACATACTACAAGAGTTGGCCCTGCCAATTCTTACACCTTCATTTTACTAGCAATGAATTTTAAAGCAAACTTTCAGTATTGCTATAATATAATTCAACTTTGCCCATTCTCAAAACTGATAGACCCATAGTGCCTACTGATAACTTTGAAAAGAAAGGCTAACTTTTAATATACTCAACTAAGTATGTGAGTACATATCTGTTGGGTTTATATACTTTAAGTTATATGTGGTTATAATTTATGGGAGAAGATTAATTACAAAGCCTTAAAAGCAGACATAGTTCAGCTTCTGAAATGGGAAGCTACTTGGTTCAGTGCCCTAAAATTTAAATTCACAAACATAGACTTATTATTACTCTCATTATGATGGGTAAACTAATTTTCATACTATCTCTGGGAATAAAGAAAATACTGTTCATACACAAATTATATTTAAGTTTGTGTTACAATAAAGCATGTAAAGGTTTTGCAAAGTTGTTGACGTTTATGTTTACAATGCTTAAAGAAAGTCTTAATCTGGAGGAAGGACTATCATAAAGCAACATTTACTGGGGGACAGTCGTCTCACTGCACTTTAGATGGGTTTCAGCTTTGCAATATTTTTTTAAATAAATCTTTTAAAATTTATTCTATTTTTAATTATATGTACTTGTGTATGGGCGTGGGGTGGGCAGAGGTGTGTGTATGACCCATGGAGGCCAGAAGAGGGAGCCAGATCCCCTGGAGCTAGAGCTTCTGGCTATTGTGAGCCAAAAGTGTAGATGCTGGGGATCAAGCTCTGGGTCCTCTTGAAGAGAAACAAGGGCTATTCACCGCTGAGACATCTCTCCAATCCCAACCCCTTTTCCTTTCTTTAAAAAACATCTTGAGTCCGTATGATCACACAAAACAGTATTGTTTAAATCGTGTGCGTGTGTGTGCGTGTGTGTGTGTGTGTGTGTGTGTGTATTTGTATATTTCTCAAACTAAGTCCAAAGTGGCCATATTATAATAGTGTTTATAGCAACAGATTAACTATACAGTACAGTTCATTGGTTTTTATCTGGAGATAATGGTTTTATGGCGCAGCTGTAAGAAACTGTAGAGTGACTCTATTGTGCTATTGATCTAGTTGCTCTGGAAGGTAACATCACCGCGGCGATAAAATGTTAACTCTGATAACAACTGCCTGATCATATTCATCTTGCACTTTCATTTGTACTTAGGTCTCTGTATGTTTCTTTAGGTCTACACTGTTAAGTCACCAGTACAAGCCCATGCATCTGCCATAATGAGAAGGACCCTGAAGAATTCAGTCATTATATGTTTCATTTATAGAAATTGCCACTGCTGGCACAAGCCACTCTAACTCCTATAAATCACTAATCCTACCTTTATCACAGCTTTATTTTACTTTCAGCTACATAATGTAGTAGAAATACACAGATCAAACTATTTGATACTCTGGGGTTTTGTTGTTGATGATGATGATGATGTCCATAAAAATCTTACTAGAAACCCATCTGCATTTCAGTGCCCCTGGTAGAACAATACTTTTGTTTTCCTTGGTGTCAGTTACCCATGAATCAATTCTGTCCAATGATTTTAAAGGGAATAGTCTAAAGGTAAAGATTGCATAAATTTTAGATTGCACATACATTTGAATAGCATGACATCTTGAAATGTCTTACCTCATCTAGCTCAAAGGATGAAGCATCATTATGTCCAGTATATGTGTATTTGAAAGGCTATCTGAATATTTACCTCTTAAGATCTAAATAAGTTATCTGATCAACTTCTATGGTTTTCACAAGTGGCATTCAGATAATCTCATGATGCTCACAAGCAAAGGGTAGCAATGTTAGCTGTGCAGATGGGTCCCAGCAATCTCACAAATTACTTCCTTTAAATTAAAAAGTGAAAGTCACTTTAATAATGAAATTGATGACCAAATAGTTTTTAGGTTTAAGTTTATAACATCTGTGTTGAAATGAATCATCTATGAGTTTATAAGAAGTAAAAAAGTTCATAATAATCTTTCCATTATTTCAAACTAAAATTTATAGCCACAATGCAATATAAGTGGTAGTTAAGATTGAAAATGGCATTCAGACACAGGAGTTGGTGCTACCTGGGGGTCAGATATGCACAAGGAACCTACAAATCCATCCCTCCTAGTGAGAATAGAACAACTAAAGCAAAACTCTGAAGATTTGCATTTAGCTATTTCAAGATATGGACATGCAGAAAGTCACATGGGTTTGGTCAGTTTGTTAGTTACCACTTTGGGCTATTCTGACATAGATCAAATGTTTTCCTGTTGTTTATGAATTTAATTTGAATCATTCTGTTAAGAGAACATACTCTATATGAGTTGGTTGATTTAAAATATATTATAACATGATCCAGAAGGCTTAAATTTTTTTTATATCCTTGCTGTTTTTTATTTTTGTTGTTTTTCTTTCTGTGTGTGTGTGTGTGTGTGTGTGAATGTTTGCTAATAGCAGATTTTGTATTCCCCAACTATAATTGAACTTTCTGTTTTTCTGTTTCTTTTTCTATCTGTAGTTGTAACAAACTTAATTTTGTATAAATTTAAATTGACTTCTTTAATATATATACAACTAAAACAATTATGTCTTCTGGGTAGATACATTCTTATATATTTTTATAATGACCCTTACTGCCTTTAGCAGCTTTTTCCCCCTGTGATGTCTGCCTAATCTGATGTTAGGAAATCTGCACTGTACAATGTTGCTCCCAGAAGTCATGAGTTATTAAATGAAAAACCCAGTGCCAGGCCTGGGGTACTCCTTAATGAGTTGTTATTAAGGAGGCCCCAGGTGTCTGCAATGCAGGTTACTGCCACAGTGTTTTAGTTTCCCACAAGAAACAAATGGTAAAACCCCACTGCTGGGGACACCATGCACTTTGGTTGCTGAGCATGGAAAAAAAAAAAAAAAAAAAAAAAAAAAAAAAAAAAAAAAAAAAAAAAACACCCCTGAAGTGATGCAGAAATTTCCTGCTGGCTGGCTGGGTTTCATAGCGCTAGAAGGTACTATGGACTCTGAAGGGAAAACATCGTCAATGGTATAATCCAGTGGAAGACCTTGCATACTAACATGTCAGGCAAGATGTGCTAACCAGTACAATAGTGCTATGAATGTTATTGGAATAATCAAACATCTACTGATTGGATTTAAGCCCTGAACCATAAGAGGAAGTATTGTAAACCTGGGCAAAATTCCATGGTTTGGGAGATCATAAGCCCTAAGAGATGGGGAACTTACTACTCTTGTTTTGCTAAATATACATATGTTCAAAATATCTTCTAAATATTCTTGTTTATTCACATGGATTAGTGCTGCTGTCAACCTGGATCAGAGAAGCTCCTTATGGGAGTGGGTAGTGGTTATCACAGAGACTCAAAACTGGTCAAAGTGCTGAGACTAATTGACTTTTGAGTGGGACATTTATATCACAACCCCATATCATGCCCCGAGGCATAAGGAACATCTTAGAAAAGGGGAAAGAAAGAAAGTAAGAATCAGAGACTGGGGAAGAGTGTTGTAAAATGCTGTCTTCTGAACATGATATAGTTATTGTATTCATGAACTCACTGGAGCTTACATACAGAAGATCCTCACAAGATTGAGCCCAGTAACACAGCAGCATGGACAATGAAGGAGTACATTAGCCCCACCCTACACAGAGAAATTATTGTCAACTAATCAATTAACACTGTTGCAAAAGAGGGAATTGTTTTTATTATTTTTTTTAATTTTTAAGATTATAACATGATTACATAATCTACTCCTTTCCTCCCTTAACCCTCCCATGTAGTCCATTCCTTGTTCTCTCTCATATTCATTGCTTCTTTTTCTTGAATTCTCTCTCTCTCTCTCTCTCTCTCTCTCTCTCTCTCTCTCTCTCTCTCTCTTACGTACACACACACACACACACTCTTACACTCTTAAATATGTAGTTATTTTTTCAAGGGGTATGGCTGTTGATAACTTCATAAACTATTAACCCCACACTCATGCACATTCAAGCCACCCTAACTAAATTCAGTGGCTTCAACAAAGGCATAGCATGTGGAGAGGGCTGTTTTAGAAAGAAGTGTTCCAGAAGGAGTTGGGAGAGAGGATAGCAAAGAACAATTCGGGAGCAGGAAGCATTGTGAAAATATGTTATACATGAAAAAATATGTATGTGACATTGTCAAATACTAAATAAGAATTACGTTTTAAAAAAGAAATGACCTTAGAAGTACTAGATTACTTCTCTCAGGCTATCTCCACGTTTATCTCATTGCTTGTTTGAAGCACTTTAACTACAATGTGTGTAGATGTAATTATGCTTCGTGTGTTTCCCATCTTTGGCTTTCTTTTAGCTTCTTGATTCTAAATATTTAAATTTTCAATGAGTTCTAGGAACTTTTTGGGGTTGTTTACTTAGCTATCCACTGGGATGTTCTGTTTCTTGTCTTTTTGGAATGCTGATGAGGCAAGAGTTAGAAATTGTCCACGTGCTGCAGTACTTTGCAATTACTCCATTTTATTCTTTTGACCATTTTGCTTGTCTGATGACATTTTCAGTCTGTTATTCTCTCTTCAAGTTTATTGAGCATAAATTCTCATTGACATTTTACCAAGCCCATTGAAGATAATTTTATCATCAACACTGAATTTTTAGAGCACTTTACTTTCATTTGATACCTTCTGTAAATGTTGTTTCTTACTGCTGATTTCTTATGTTTCCTTTGAAAAGAATTTGAAATTCCTTGTTAACAATGATTTTTCATGACGTCGTTAGAATCTTGGTCACATAATGATGATGTCCACCATAGTTTGGGCATCTTTCTGTTGCCTTTAATTACAGAAGTTGTGCTTTTTCTGTTTCTTGGGATCATTTAAGACTTCCAAAACTAATCTTCCAACATTTTACCTGTTACATTTGTACCCTAATTAAGCATGCTATCAGATTGTCAACTTTTTAGGATTAGAACATAAGTCCTGATCCACAGTGGGAGATTATTGTGCAAATAAATATTTAATATTTAGAACTCGATCAACCTGTTTTTTTCTGTTGTCACACTTATTTGTATCACGGTAACCAAATCATGCAGTCATAGGGGACAAAGCTTCCCTATCTTTGGCTTTGGTTCAGTAAGGGAGTGTTCAGACTGCAGAAACAAACAGAATTAGGGCCCGTAGTAAGAGAAATTCTGATGGTGCAACACAGGCACATTCTGTCTCTTAGAACAGAAGGGAGTCCCAGGCCAATGGACAAGGGAACACTGCTGCTAACCTTATTATCAATGAATCCATTTTGCTGATGTTTGGTGACTTGACTGAGGGACACATCATGATGATCCAGAAGAATAAGAAGCCGACAAACATCATCTTTTGTTATTAGGTTGGTTGTCAGAAAGTTTAAGGATTGCTTGTGTCATTTCATCTGCTGCTGAGAGATGGATCATAAGATGGTTTATTTATAGGGTTTTTCTGTGGCCCTGATCTCCCTTTTCATTTTTGGGATGGGATTTTTGTTTATATTCCTTTATTTCCAAAGATTATCATCAGACATCTTAGTGGAAAGAAGAGAAATGGGATTCTCTGTTACCTTGTGTCTATCAGTTGGTTGTTATGAGAACACTATATTTTTGCAGATACCAATACAAATTTAGAGGTGAAATAATCTTGGGACTATAAGGCCAGGGAAGGAACAACAGGTTTGATAGTGTCATGCAGAGCATTAATTTGTTCAAAAATATTTCAGAGATAGGGCAATTTTGTCTTATAACTAGTAAATAACACATGTAGGTATACATCTAAATGGTACTAATCAAGAATTAGAAACTATATATTTTGACAAGTTTCAAGTTAGAAGAATATTTTTTATGAGTAATTTTAATAATTTCCATAAATTTTTAAAATCATGGTTATAATAAATGAATGGAAACTAACTCCAGGTAACAATATTTTGACTCACATGATTTATTGTTTATGATACCTAAGATCCTAACATAATTAAAAAATTCAGTAGACCAAGAATAGCACAGACAATTTTGGAGACTAAAACAAAATTTCACAGTTCACATGATGTACATGTTAAAGATATAATAAATCTGGAAAAAATGAAACAAGTTAAGTCATAAAACACAAGGGAAATGAAAGGAGGTCACATATCTGCATTGACTTGCTAGAGAAAAAGGGAGTGCTCCATTTTAGTGAATAAATACCCTCAATAAATAGTGTTCAGTCAATTTGATATTCAAATGATAAGTAAAAAGAACTTTGACCAATATTTTACTTTTGCAAAGTCCTATTCCAGATATATCATAATCTAAATTTGAAAGATAATATGCTACAGATAACACAGGAATGAACTTTCATGAACTTGAGACAGGCAAAGATTTCTTAAGCAGAACTAAAAAGCACTAATCATCAAGGAACAGATTTGTAATTTGTGCTATATTGAAATTTAAAACTTCTGTTCATCATATGATGATGTTAAAAGAGTGAAAAGGCAAGCCACAGAGTGGGAGAAGAAATTTGCAATGCATATATCCAACAAAAGACTCTTATCCAGAATACATAAAAGACTCCTACAGCTGGGGTATAAAGACTGACAACCCATTTGAAAAATTGTCAAATGATTTAAACAACACATTACAAAAGAGATTGTCTAACTGGTCTATAAGCATATGAAAAGTTACTCAACATCGTTATTCACCAAGGAAATTGAAATTAATACCAAAATGAGATATATTATACATTTATTACTAAGTTAAAAAAAAAGAAGGGCAGAGTTATTGTGAATATAGAACTTTCATACAAAGTACTTGGCAACTGAATTACATTTACAAATTTAAAAAAATATGTGGAGGTCCCTATAAAAATGACCATACTTGTAATCTTGCAGACCCAGCAAT
This sequence comes from Peromyscus melanophrys, assembly GCA_902168415.1. Taxonomy (NCBI): domain Eukaryota; kingdom Metazoa; phylum Chordata; class Mammalia; order Rodentia; family Cricetidae; genus Peromyscus; species Peromyscus melanophrys. The sequence continues at coordinate 22,859 of CABHPR010114412.1, read as the reverse complement.
TCTTCCCAAGGCTGTGCATGGACACACCCATTTACCAAAATACATACAATAGAATATTCATGACAATTTGTTTTACACTGTAGATCAAAATAGGAAACAACTCCAACACTCATCAATAGAAGTATAAATGAATAAATCACTACATAATTATGTGTAGTTACATGATCTACTCAAATAAACAAAAATAAACATAATACATTTCTGTCAACTCTAACACAATAACTAATGCAGAACTAAAGAAGAAACTCACTTCTCTTCTTTATACAGACTATTATTTTAATATTCCAAAGAACAAATCAAAAAAGAAACCAAAGAACAAATCAAAGTATAAAGATCATTCAAATAAGTTTATATTTGGGATTTTATTTACTGAGACTGGATATGACAAAGATTTCTCAGTGCTACACTATGAAAATCAAACAAGTATTACTCAGTATTTATGTATTTATTATACTTTGCACAAATACCAGTTTAACTAATTGCAGAGGAAGTATACATACATATTCTTAAAATTTTTATCACAGCTACTTTTAAGTAACTACTAAGGTACTAGAGGCACCAACACTACTAAGCATTGGTTATATGTAACCCTCATTTCAAAACACAAACTACAGTATTATAAGTGATTAAAGGTCAGATGATGCACTATTGAATGGAATACACAATAGCAAGGTACTTATGTTACCAGTGATATTTCATCTATAAAATACAAATTATAACACCTTGCTCATTCAAAATACTTTGTGTCTTAGGGTTTCTATTGCTGTGATGAAACTCCATGACCAAAGCAACTTGGGGATGAACAGGTTTATTCAAGGTATGCTTCCTCGTCATAGTTCATCATCAAAGGAAGTCAGTACATGAACTCAAGTAGGGCAGGAACCTGGAGGCAGTAGCTGATGCAGAGGCTATGGAGGGGTGCTGCTTTCTGGCTTGCTCCTTGTGGTTTGCTTAGCTTGCTTTCCTATAGAACCCATGACCACCAGCCCAGCTATGGCTCCAACCCCAATGGGTTGGGCCTTCCCCCATCAATCACTAATTAAGAAAGTACCCTACAGGTTTTCTTTAAATCAGATATTATGGAAGCATTTTCTCCATTGAGGCTCCCTCCTTTCTGATCACTCTAGATTATGTCAAGATGACATAAAGCTATCCAGTACAACATATTAGTAACAATGTTAGAAGGTGAAAAGTTTTGCAACATGTTATAAAAGATCTATTTATTTACTTTTCTTCTCATCCAAGTGATAACTGTTTTATGCATTATTGTTAAAATATAATTGCTTGATTTATTTCCCTCCCCATGCTATAACCTTCCCATATCATTATTGTGATATATATGTGTGTATGTGTGTGTGTTTATATGTTTTATATATGTGCTATATATATGTGTGTGTATATGTATATGTTTTATATGTGTGTTATATATATGTGAACATGTATATATGTGAACATATATACATTAATATAACTTGCTAAGACTAGTAAACTTTGCTTATATGCATATGATTTGAGAGCTACTTTATGGTGATATTTTTCTTTTGTACCAAAATGTTAATTGTATGTTAATAAATAAAGTTGCCTGGGGGTCAGAGCTATTAGCAAGCCATAGGAAAGCAGGGCAGTGGTGGTGTACACTTGTGATCACAGCACTTGGTAGACAAAGCTAGGTAAGTCTCTGTATGTTCAGGGATACGGCCAGCATTGGATACACATGCCTTTAATCTCAATACCAACCATAGAACACCTGGAGGTCTATACAAACAGGCCGTGATGAGGCAGTCCTGTGGTTGGGTTTACAACCAATGAGAAGGCAGAACAGAGACTATATAAAGACTTTAAACAGGAAGTAGCGGCTCCTTCAGAGAGGTAGGACCACTGCAGGAGGAAGGGTAAGGTTTTAGCTCTTAGCTCTGACCTCTTGGCTTTCTTCTTTACATTGGTTCTGTGTTTCTTATTTATAAGACGGTTGGTTACATCTACATCAGTTAGGGGCACCTAACTGAGGGAATTTAATTCTTCCTTTCAGCAATCATTAGTTTGTTCTTTGCCTAGGAGTGGGGTCCCAAGAGTCTTCTCTCTACAGCATTAGCATGTCCATTGGTGTTATAATAATTCATGTCTTTTTTAAGTAGCCATACTGCTGAGGTATCACGAGTAAAGCTTCCCTGTCATTTCTAGGAGATACAATCCACAGCAGACTTCATGATTATCTGATTCTTCTAAGCTTTCCATGACCTTTTTCTGTGATATTCCTTGAGCTATGGTTTTGTGATTGACGTGTAGATTTATCTACTGAGGATGGGTACCCCATGACCAGTTGCTCTCCATCTGGTGACTAGCTGTGGACTTCTGTAATGGTTTCTGTGTGCTACAAAGAGAAAGTTTTTCAATGAAGAGTTAAAACTATACTTTTCTGTAGACATAGAATAAGTTTTTAGAATGCAGTTATGAATTATGGTTGTCTAGTAAAGTGGCTATAGTAGATTTTTATCTAAGATTCATGATCTAACTAGCTGTAGATAGTTGACTAGGTTTCCATTATCAAGTATGGTTTCTTGATGGGAACGTTGTTCTGTATGCTGTGAATATGTGTTGCTCTGATTGGTTGATAAATAAAGGTGTTTGGCCAATGGTGAGGCAGAATAAGGTTAGGCAGGACATTCCAACTAGAGAGAGAGAGGAAGGAGAAAGTCAGAATAGAGGAGACACTGCTAGCCACTACCAGGAGGAGCAAGATGTAAAGTACTGGTAAGCTACAAGCCAGGTGGCAAAGTATAGATTTATAGAAATAGGTTAATTTAAAATGTGGGAGATAGCTAGTGAGAAGCCTGAGCCAATAGGCCTTATCATTTGTAAATAATATAAGCCTCTGTGTGTTTATTTGGGTCTGAGCAGCTGCGGGACTGGCAAGTGAGAGAGATTTGTCCTGACTGCAGGGCTGCGGGAGCAGTGCAGGACCAGAGAAAATTTATGACTACAATTTCTCTCTTGTTGAGTGCAACTAAGTTCAATTAGACAGCTCTTGGTTTCCACCAAAATACAAGTTTCACTTTTGCACCATTAAGTATAATTTGCCCTCCAATCATTGTTGTGGTTTGAAGCCTTCACAGCTGAGTAGGGCTAGTGATTGCCTCCCTCCTTAGGCAACTTGCTTAGCACTTTCTGGAACTGTGAAAGATAGTTCTCATGGAGGAGACTTTAATTAAAATCCATTCTTAATCCTCTAAGTCCTGTGTCAAGCAATCATGTGACCTTCAACTTCTGGGAGGCAACGAAGAACAACAGCAGTAGTCTGTATTATTTGAGGAGTTTCTTAGATTCCCATGACCATGATCTTAACAGGAGATTCCTCATGCCTGGCACTGAGGCTTCTTCCTAATCATCTTGCTCTTGAAGGGAACATTGCCTACCCAAGCAGTACAATCTTGGTGGAGTTTTCCTGTCCTGCAGCCACTCTCAAACAATCACTGTCTTAATATTAATTGTAAATGCTTGGCCAATAGCTCAGGCTTGTTTTTTAGCTAGCTCTTAAAACTTAAAATAACCCATTTCTATTAGTCTATGTGCATTCATGTGGCTTATGGCTTGTTACCTCAAATTTTGTACATGCTCTGCTCCCTGTGCATCTGGCTGGCATCTCCTCTGAGTCTGCCCTCCTTCTTGCCATCATTCATAGTTTGGATTTCCCACCTAACTTCCTGCCTGGCTTTCTCCCTGTCAGCTTTTAATTAATCAATGAAAGTAATACATATTCACAGTATACAGAAGGATTATTCTACAGCAGCACAACTTCATGGAAACTCTGTGTGTGTGTGTGTGTGTGTGTGTGTGTGTGTGTGTGTGTGTGTGTGTGTG